>WBMZ01002496.1:0-134425 GCA_013400975.1 Atrichornis clamosus | reverse complement strand
GTCTTTCAAACTAAGACAGCAAATCAAGGACAGGATGAGCATTACTCCTGCCATGAGCTTCTGGTCTGATAAAAATATTTTCAACTTCTCAAAGGAAAATAAACCAAACAAAGCTTATAAAAGCCCCACTAGAAATGAACTGAATCAGTTGCTTCACATGTGTAACAGCTTCCTCACAAAACATTTATTAGCAGAATATTAGAATCATTTAGGTTGGAAAAGACCTCTAAGATCAAGTCCAACCACTAACCCAGAACTGCCGAATTGTTAGAGAATTTCCCAGATGAAGGATTCACTTTATTATAGACATGAAACTTGGGTGGGGAGAGGGAAAACAGATGTTTCTAAAGCCCAGCCCCCTCGTCTGCTGAACCACAGCTGAAGTTATCATTTGTTTTTAAAGCTGAGGAAATTAACAAAATAACTATCGCCCAGGGGCAGACAACGTGCAATTTGCTATTGAATATGGAGCAATGGGTGAATCATTCTTCGATCCACCACAGCCTCCTCATTTGTTTTCATTGCAAGCTAAGCTCTCCTTTCCAAGGCAGGCTGTCAGGAGCCTCAATGTCACCGGGGCTCTTTTGTTGCTGCCAGGAGCACTCTTTTTGATGGACAGTAGAAAATCGTCTGGCTTTTCAATTCAGATGCTCACTGCACAATTCAGGCGCTCACTGCACAATTCAGGCAAGAGCAACTAATAGCCCGGGTATTGCTGCTGCATTGATTTTTGGCAAGGCAAGGTGTTCCATCATTTTATGGCACTGAATTTAGACACATTTGCTTTAATTTTCTCCTGAGGAAACATAATGAAATTTCTATGAAATAAATATGCTTTTCCCTGTAATTGCATCATTCTTTGGTTTGTTTTTTTTTCTCCCCTGCAATTTCTCCAAAGATGGACATTTTTATTTCTTAGACAAGACAATGAAAATTCCCATCCCAGTCTAAGTAATCCCCAGAATTGAATGTAAATAACTGCTCAACAGTACCAATGGCAACTGAAAACCAGGTGGTTTTAAAAATTAACAGAATGAGAATTAACTGAAACTAAGTACATTTTGACTGGGGTGTGTCCCCTCTCTGTCCTTTTACCAGCATCTCACTGGATACTGTTTTCCTTTTGAATGAGGACTTCACAGTGCTTTGTTAAAACTGAGGTAAGAAAATATCTTCAGAAGCATTGTGGAAAAACATTTCATATTCCCAAAGTAAAAGAACCCCTTTTCCCTTAGTGAAACATTGTTTCTTGTTTAAAGAAAGTTGCACAGGATCACACTGAGTAGAGAGGATTTTTTTCCTAACATTTTTCATATAAAAAGAAAACATCAAGAGGAGTGCTGAAGGCAAGCAGTGAAAGTTAGAAGCATGGAGATTTATAACACAGGTCAGTTGGAGAGTCACCAGCTTCTTTCAGAGAAAGTGTAAAATGTGCCATTAAATGGAAAATAATACTTCACGAGGCAAGGTCAGTGCCTCCCTGAAGGAGTTCAGCAAAGATCAGTATCTCCAAGGCATTACTGTTTTATTAGCCTGTTTAATTTTGGCACTGAGAATGAGATGACTGAACAGAGGTGCCCAGCCAACCATTGAAAGTGGTATACCAAAAACTAGTTCTCTAGGCTCACTGGAGATTTCAGAGCATGTGAGAAGCTCTCAGACATACTAATATCTTGAAAGAAATAAGACTAAACTTTAACTTCACCTGCTTCCTCTGAGAAAATCCTTTTCTTGGATGAGGAGAGGAAATGAAACTAAATTATGTCATCATTTCCCCAACAGCTGACTTCAAAATTAAAGACAGCTCTCAAAAATAGCTTTCTAGGTTTTACTGTTCTTCAGTTTTTGAGATTCTGGAGTGTATTTGCATCATAGTTTCTTTCCTAAAAACAGGAGTATTACAAAGTGGTTTTAATTTAAAATTTACACTACCACTATTAATGACATGGAGGGTTACAGGTATCGAGAATAGCACCAAATATTGCAAAAGCTCACACCTTGCTTGGAATCCTCTTCTTTGCCTGTAACTTTCTGCTATAGAAAACACATTCCCTGTTCTCAGTCCCATATTGGAGGAAAAAATTGTCCACATCTGTCACTGTTGACGCTATGCCACAGTTTCCAGACTTTCTGTTCTCATTTCCAAATACTTCATAAACTGATTCAGTCACAAGTATTCGGCTCAGCTTATGGACTATCAATTTTCTGTTTAGATTTAATATAAATCTATTAAGCCAATATGCCTGCTGTGTGCTGAGCGAGTTAGAGAGCATCCACTTGAGATACTCTGCCGGCTGCCTGGAACAAGTGGGAACACTGGGATGGAAAGAAATCAATTTGTTGGTGAGAAGAACACATCACAATCAGAGAAGAGGCTTTCCTTAATGGGCCAAACATGCACTTTTCTTGCTTCTTCTCTCCCAACCAGTGTACTTTGCTGCGCATAGCTAAGGACTGAGAGTAGCATTAGTCAATCCTGCTGGAACATCTTCTGTATCCATCTGCTTGCTCTGTAAATGGCTCCCTGAAGGGGGTTCACATGCTGCTTTTCCAAATGGTGCCTGTGAAACTCTATCAGTTATCATTCTACACCTAGTGGTGATCTACAACAGGTTTTTCTTGAGATGTTGTTAACTGTCAGCATAAATTGGACAAATATGCAAATTCAATTTACACATTTAATACCACCATGGAGATGATGATTAAATTACTGTTATCACTTTGAAAACATACTGTCCATGCAAATAGCTAACAAATTACCCAAGCACTTCACTCAGACCTTTGCCTAAATAATGTTATTACTTGGCAACTGTGAAGACATTTGGTGTCAGACACATTCATAATGCTCTGATCTCATTCCAAAGAAATTATGTCCCAGCTAAACATTTGCTTCACCAGAGGTATAGCAGCCCTGTCAAATACTGTTGGCTAACTTCAACTTTTAAGTGCTTGAACATGCCTATTTTTTAATTTCCCTCCGCTCATCCAGGCATATTCCAAGCAGTCAGCACCCTGACATTATAGAGGCCACAGGCTAGCATGGATGCACTGAACTGGCTGCAAACAGGGAAAAAAGTGCCCAGGAGACCACCTGGAAGTGTTCACAGCAATGGGAAGAACTGGGCATTGTGTGGCACTGGAACCTGTGAGCATTTTTTAGGCCACATTTCCCTTGTTTGCTTTCATTAATGCCTGTCTGGATGAGCAGGCCAGGGTCTGTGTAAGGGAATTTCGGCCTGGCGGGAGGGATGAGTCTGGAGGTCACTATTCCCATTGTTGAGGAATACATTTAGTGCTTGATGTGTAGCTGCACTGCAAGCTGCAGGCTGAGCTCTTGGGAGAAGCCCAAGCCAGAGGCAAGAGACTGTGAACGGTCAAAGGGACCTGTGGTGCTGGCCAGGTGACTGGACACTCAGGACACGGCAGGAGCCAAGGACTCCAGACTTTACTGTGTTTGAACTGTGAGGGTATAAAAGCCATGGGGTTTTTCTGTTTGGGGTCCCTCCTTGAAGGCACCCAGCTCAAATGGTTATTTTTTTGTGGTATCATGATTAAATTATTTTAAGGGTTGAGACATGAGAGACTTTGCTATGGGAAACCTGGGGTCGAGCTGGTAAGGAAACCTTGTCAGACTGTGATTGTGGGGTGTGTAGCTGCCAGGGCCTTTGGTCCCAGCTCAGGTGGTATGAGTGTGACTGCCAGAGTGGCTTCTGAATGGTTGGCCAGGGAAATTTCCATAACGCCCATTCCAGGACTGTGTGGTTCTGTCTGTCAAGCAGCACAGAGCCCCACTAAGGGCTGTGCCAAGACGCAGTGTTTGCTGTGACCTTCACCTGTGAGGCCAGTGAGCTCTGAGCATAGTGTGGGGAACCCACCTGGGTACACAGGATGGGACAACCCTGGATGTACAGACAGACTGGGGAATGAGAGGCTGGAAAGCAGTGGAATGGGAAAGGGACCTGGGGGTCCTGGTCGGTGGCTAGTTGAACGTGAGTCAGCAGTGCCCTGGCAGCCAGGAGGGCCAAGTGTGTCCTGGGGGGTATCAGGCCCAGCATCGCCAGCCGGGCAAGGGAGGGGATTGTCCTGCTCTGCTCTGCCCTGGGCCGGCCTCACCTCGAGTGCTGGGGGCAGCTTGGGGTGCCACAATGTGAGAAAGACCTTAGACTCATCGTGGTCTGCAACTTCCTCATGAGGGGAAGAGGAGGGGCAGGTACTGATTTCTTCACTCTCATGACCAGTGACAGGATCCAAGGGCATAATGGCATGAAGCTGAGTCAGGGGAAATTTAGGTTGGGTATCGAGAAAAGGCTCTTCATCCAGAGGCTGGCTGGGCACTGAAACAAGCTCCCCAACGAAGTGGTCACAGCACCAAGCCCGACAGACTTCAAGGACTTTGATGATCCTTGAGGGTCCCTTCCAACTCAGGATATTCTGTGATTCTGTAACCCTGTCATGAGCTGAGCGCCATCACGGGGACGCTGGAGAGAGCAGAGGGGCTGAGAGCTGGCGCCCGGCGGCACCACAGCTCTGCTCCGGAGAGGCCCCCGCCGCGTCCCCTGTGCCCCACGTACTGCTCTGTCCCCGCCGTGCCTCCTGTGCCCCACGGTCCCCGCTGTGCCTGGCAGTCCCGGACGACAGCAGACGCCCCGCCCGCCCTTGCCCGGGACGCCGTTCACGACAGTGTCGCGGCCTCGCCGCGCGGCGCGGCTGCCGTACGGCTTCTGTGCCGCTTCCGCCGGGCTCTGCCGATGGCGTCCGGGCTGGAGAGCGAGCGGAGCCGGGAGCAGCGGCAGCGGGAGGCGCTGCTGGCGCAGGTGGGGTGCCCGGCCCGGCCCAGCCTTGCCTCGGGGCCGCTCAGCCCCCCGCCAGGCTGGGAGCTGGGTACTGCGTGGGGTCGGTGCGCTCCTGCGGGCGGCCCTGGCCGCGGCAGCCGCAGGAGGGGGGACGCGTGGGGAGAGCCCCTTCTGTGCCGGGGAGAGACGGGCTGCGGCACCGGGAGTTGCAGGAGGTAGCCTGGAACTTCTGAGTGACACCCACCTGATTTCGTGCATCTTGCCGCTTGTGGTATTGATCCGCCTGGTGTTGCACTTATTACCTGTTTTTGTGCTTAACACTTTTGGAAAGAGCCGTAGTCGGTCGTCTTTACATCCTCTCTTCAGATTTTTTAATACATTGATACATGTATATCCAGCCTCACTCCCCGGGTTTCTCTAGACTGCAGGGAGAGAAGGCCTGACTCCTTCAGACTTCCCTCACAGGGCAGATTCTCCAGCCCTGTGATCATCCTCATGTCTTCTCTTTGGACACTCCGGTTTGTCTGTGTCATTCCTGAACCGTGGGGCCCGCACTGGACATTGTGCTCCGGTACAGCCTGACAAGGGCTGAGCAGAGTNAGCAGAGTGTGATGAGGACATCTCCATCTCTGCCAGCAGAGCCCCTGCAGATGCAGCCCAGCATCCAGTGTGCCTTTGTTGCTGCAGCAGGGCACTACTGACCTCGGCCAGGTTGTCCACCGGGACCCCCAGGTCCCTTTCAGCAAGGCTGCTTCCCAGCCACACAGATCCAGACTCATACCAGGCTCTTGGTTTATGTTGTCTGACATGCAGAACTTTGCACTTACTTGTCTTGAACTTCATACATTTCTTGCTAGTCTGCTCTTCCAGCCTCTCCAGGTGTCTCTGTAGGATGTCTTGCCTTCTTGACATGTCTACCACCCAGTTTGGTGTCATCAGCAGACTTGGTGAGGTCACTTTCGGTCCCATCATCTAGATCATTAATGAAGATCTTGAGTGGTATAGAGCCCAGTATTGATCCTGGAGGATCCACTTGTGAAAGGCTTCCAGCCTGAGTGAAAAACATTGATAAAAGCTTACTTTTTGTAAAAGTGTTTTACAGGGTCAGACATTATTGCAGTAGTTTATGAAATAATAATTTTCTTCTTATTTGCTTCTATTTGCATCAACAATTTAACATGAAATAAAAGTGTTCTGTGAGGATGTTTTATAAAAATTTTACTATAACTTCCTCTTACCAAATCTCTGTGGATGGTTTTTATTTCTTTTGTTAATACTTCTAAAATACTGTTAATTTGAAGCAAGAGTGTTTTACATTTAGCACTAAACACGTTTGTGATATTTTTATAGCAACTGAATTATGGTGTTAAATGTGCTGCAATCTGTGGAAAAAGCAATGAATTTGTATTTAACCTCTCATCATAGGGAGACAGTAAAACTGAGGCAGGAGGTTTGGTTGTTGGAGAAACACTACAGAAGTGAACCAAAGCCACTCTCATAGAGGAAAGATTGATGTTGGGGATGAGAGCACATCTTTGTACTGAGAATATGTGGGGAGAAAGGGCACAGGTTGTTTTTGGCAGTTTGAGTTGTTGCTAGAAAGTAGTACGTCTTACTACACTGTTAGGATATGTTTCAAGAGTTCTTTGATGATACTGTAGCTTCATAGATCCTAACTCTCAATGTTAATACATTCTTGTAGGTTTAGATGATGCTCATCAGCCTTGTTGAAGAATATGAGAAAAACTAGTTTGGAGCTTTTAGGATGAAACTAACTCTTGTATGTTTTCTTTTTAGTAAGATGTAGTGTATTAAAAGGTATGTATATAGGATTTGTGTTGAATTTTGTCTTTTTTTCCTTTGATTTGAACAAGAAACAGCCCATCATTGTATTGTTCAGCATATTTTTGTGAAGACAAATTACTCCTACATGAATATCTTAAAAATATATCTGCAATTTTTGAGTAATACTAAATAAAACCAAATGCATAGCCCTAATTTTCTGGAGTAAAGCAAACACTGATTTTCTGTGTACAGCAGTGGGCTCTATCACTCAAAACTAACAGTGGGGGAATAAATAGCTCTATAAGATGCTATATGGTTGCTTAGACAAGAGCTAAACAAATGTTAGAATTACTGTGAGAAGAATAAAGAAAGAGATGAGGAAAGATAGAGAAAATAAAGTTAATTTGAGAGAATTCTGTAAAATTGTTGAGTGATCTGGAGAAGGGAATAGAGAAATGCTATCTGCTGTTTCTTTCAACTCAAGAACTAGGTTATATTAAGGGATTTGCAGGTAGCCAGCTTAGAGCTGACAAAAGAAGTGAACTTTCAGATGTGCACAGAGAAATTGTAGAGCCTCTTGAATAGCATGTTGCAAATACTGACACTGCACTTTCATCCAGACAAGAATAGCCTAAAATCTAAAATATATGTTGAAAGTTATTGATTGAAAGGTTGTTGAGCCTCAAATTGCTGGAGGATACAGGGATATTTTGGAGATGGCTCACTTTGGACTTAAGCCTGTATACACTTTTGTCAGCTTCCCTGGGCATTACTGGATATTTTTTAGTTGGGATACTAGCTTAGATTCTCAGTTCTGAGAATGTCAAGAGCACTGAGAAATCCAATACAGGGAAACAGAATGAAGTGTAATTTGTGAAATAGGAGGCACAATAGTTCTTCAAGTCCATTTTTTTGTAGAGTATGGGAAGGGATCTGAAGACAATGACATTATTTTCTACAGAATTTAACCATTAGAGGTGCTTGGTCCCTATATGGCCATTGAGAAATTTCCATGATGTGTCTTTTCAGCTTCTTACTGAAGGTCAGTTTATAGAGTCTGTGTTATTTTTCCACAGTGTTAATCTTTTCACTTCCAAGCAATGTAAAGCTAAGGGCGAGTCTCTGATTTTCAGGGATTCTCTTGGGTGCATTGGGTAGCACTGAAACATACATTAATGATCAAATGGTTTTCTTTGCTGTTGCTTGTGGAATTGCTGTGTTCATCATCTTACAAATATCCTTGAACTATTTATTTTTCTTGCAGTAAGAACTAAAAGCTGAAGTCAGGAGAGGACATACTGAAATTTGGGACTTCCCCCCTGCTCCCTTTCCTGTACCAGTTTTAGAATGTGTTAGCAAAAGTGTATCATAAGCATTTTATCCTATACAAGTCCATGTGGGCCAAAGGAGCCTGCAGAGATTCTTTTATCACTAATTTGGCTGATAGAGAAATTTAGGAATGAAACTTCTTTTTTTTAGGCTCATTGCATGTTTCTTCTTCCCATTTATGGACCAAATAACTTAATATTAAGCTGTGTAAAAGGGCAACGTTTTTAAGACTTCTCCTATAGCTACTCTGTTATTTCTGTGAAAAGTCAATTTAGCATTTTATAACGTGAAAGCAAGAGGCTGTCATAGTTGCCATGTCAGTACTCTGCTGTCTGCTTTTCAGAAATGGACTTGCTGCTGCCTGTGCAAGTGAGAACAGATTGATGTCTTAAGTGTATTGACTTTCTCTGCTTTACTTTGATTATGGTTGGACTGCCTGCTGCTGTAGGGGTGGAACAGCAAGGTGGTCAAGGCAGAGGATTCTCTGGCTGTACTCTCTGCTGGTGCAGCCTCACCTGGAGTCCTGTGTGCAGTTTTGGATGCCACAATATAAGATAGATCTTAAACTCTTGGGGAGTGTCCAAAAGGGGGCCACAAAGACAGTGAAGGGCTTAGAGGTAGAAGCTGTATGAGGAGCAGCTGGGGTCACTTGGTTTGTTCATTGTAGAGAAGAGGAGACTGAGGGGAGACCTCGTTGCAGTCTGCAGCTTCCTCATGAGGGGAAGTGGAGGGGCAGGCACTGATCACCTCACTCTCGTGACCGGTGACAGGACTCGAGGGAATGGCCTGAAGTTGTGTCAGGGGAGGTCTAGGTTGGATAGTAGGAAAAGGTTCTTCACCCAGCAGGTAGTTGGGTAGTGGAACAGGCTCCCCATGGAGGTGGTCACAGCACCAGCCTGACAGAGTTCAACAAGCACTTGGACAACTCTCAGGCACGTGGTGTGACTCTGGGGATTGTCCTTTGCAGTGCTGGGAGTTGGAATTTGATGATCCTTGAGGGTCCCTTCGAACTCAGGAAATTCTATAATTCTGTGAACAGAACTGGGAGAAGACTACTGCAAGACTTTATCTCAATGTGTTTTGATTGTCTTGCTTAGAAAGGCAGAAGATTTGCAGGGATTTATAACAGCTGGCTAACGTAGTCAAGACAATTACTTGGTGATTTTAATCCTGGAAGCTCCTGCCTTTTACTTTGGGAAAGACATTTGGAAAGCTGTGTAGATCTTTGCTTCTGGTAATCTGAGAAGTTTGCAGAAATAACTGTACTCTAGCAGTTCTGTTTTTGGAAAGATGAACTCACCTTAAGGAGCTTTTTGTTATGAAATATTAAGCTTGCACTTCTTTTGAAGAACTAACATGACACACAATTGATTGATATTTCTCTTTTAAATTTTGGAAGCATACTCTTTTATTTGTGTAGTCTGTCTTCCAAACTGTGCTGTTAAAACCCAGCAGCTGATAATGTTTATAATTATGATCAGTAATCAAATAATTAAATATTGACATGCAAATTGTTATTAAGCTTCAGAAATAGCATCTTGTTTTGATGAACACGATAGTTCATGGCACTGCTGTTTTGATTTACAACTTTACAGCAAGAAAATAATCTGATGGATGTTTTGGTATGTGCAGGGATGTGTACTTCATCTAGACATGAACACTTCTATTCTTGGTAAAAATGATCAAGATTTCAATTTTGGATTATTCTTGCATCTGTGGTATCATATGGTACTTCTGTATTTTAGGATTTTTTCCTTGGACTTTGAGTCTTTCCCTCATTGGCCTCTGAGAGTGACGTGATTTGACCATTCCTTGTGAAGAAAATCCTACCTTTTAATTTTTAAGGATTAATAACAGATTGCAGGTTTCTCTTGATAGCAGTACATATCAATTTAAAAAAAAAGTTGAGTGTAGGTAAGTAAGACCTCACTCAATGTATATTGTTGAAACAACATAAATAAAATGATACCTTAAAACAGGTTCATTACACAAACAAGAAATTATATGTTTAGTTTTATTATTTATGTTTCTGAAAAAATTGATTTGAGATTTGCAAGCTATTATTTTTGGAACATTTTGTTTTATGCTTTTGACTTAGGTTTATCCCTTTAATTTTGGTTTACATTTTTGTTTTATTTTCTTTGAAAATACAAGTTAAAATTTTAAAAAACCCCAAACAGTGTATAACAGTATCACTGAGTTCACAGTCATTAGAGCTCTAAAGAAGCTATGAAATCAGCCAGTTTTATTGGTGAGGTACAATCAGGTATTTCCTCATAAAAGCCTAACAGTTGGCTTTTTGCAGTGATTAGTATTTGTGGAGGTGATGGAATGCTTCGGCAGTATTTTACATTCCAGTTTTCAATGCAAAATTGCAGAATTTTCTCTTTAGGCAGAAATTAGTAGCAACACATACCTCTGTTAGGGGTTATAGTTGCTTCTGTGCTGTAATACTAAGCACCTTCTTTTTGTTCTTTTCCTTTAAATTCCTTTATGAAGTGTTACATCCCTGAGTCTATCTGTTGAAGGAAATAAGCACATCAGCACTTAAAGCTGTGATATTAGGAGAGTAACAGCACTGAGAAATGAATACTGCCTTTTCACAAAAAAAACATTCAGACTTTTGTCAAAGCACCTCTGTATGCATTTTTGCAAGCAACATCTTTGAACAGTCAGGTTATTTTCAAAGGTGGGTGATGATGACAGATGTTTTCATTGTTACATTCTGTAAGGCCCTCCTCTAGAGCTTGCTTTGCCACAGGACCGATGAGGTCCTACTTTAGCGTGAAATATCTGTCTGCAGTTTCCTAGAACCTGCAGAAACAGCTGCTGCCTCCCAGAAGTTTTGGACTGAAGACTGACGTCTCCTACAGCGTGCTCTTTAAATCACACGTCTGACTTTTGATTATTGATCACAAGAAGCTTAAATGATTGAAGTGATGGTCATCTCAGTGACCTCTCGTCTGTGCCTTTTGACAGGTGAAAATGACAGAGTGGTGACATTTCCAGTTGGCAAAGCTGTGTCTGGAGGAGGTGGTGGTACAGGCAGCACTCTGATTCAGTTGTGATTTACCAGGTTGGGGTGGAAGCTAAGCTCTTTCTTGTATTTGGACTGCTTACCCTGTGGGAAAGCTTTGTGAATATAGCAGTAATTGGAATATTGAGACTAGAAAAATAATCTAAGCACTCACAAAAATAAGTGTCTTATTCAGACAGAGAATTGGTATACAAGCATCAGAAATGCAAAGAAGAGTGTGTTCTAGTTCCTTGAAAGTAAGCACTCATGTCATCAGGGCTCTCTGACCCTGAGCTTTGGGGTGATGAAAACTGGGAGGGTAGTACATGGCATAGCAACCCTTCTGATAGTTGGTTATCAAAACAGTTAAAATGGTGGTTTGTAGGATAGGATGGGAGATGATCTTGAAATTAGAAAGAAAAGCTCAGTGCAAATATTTTGAGTGTCTTATGCTGATCTCTGAAGGATTGGGCTAGGTGCTAGACTTTTTGAACTTTCCTAACAGAAAGCTGTTGCTGAAATGAAGTTTTTTCCACACTTCTTCCTCGCCAAAGTACACTATTTTCCCTTGTTCCTTGTGCTTAAACTTGTAGCCTTGATGACCTTGCTAGAGTGGCAACTTGTAAACTTGGTCTGCAGTAAGCTGCACCCTGCTTTTGGTGGGATTCATTTTGTGTCAGGGTGGTCCTTGCAGTGGCTTTGCCTGAGGCTGGAGTGCAGGAACAGGCCTGGGTGGGTAAGGTGGTAGGAACACATGAGGAGAGGTGTGGGAATGGAGCCCTGCCCCTCAGTGGCAGATAGCCAGTACAGTTGTTGATCTCTCTTTTGAATGTTTTTGTCATACTGTATTGATCTGATGGTGTGCTGTAGATTTGCTTCTGATTGCTTGTGGAGGAAAAGGGAGCTTTTCTTCTTTTGGTTGGAGTAGGTGACTGTGGTGGTGATTATCATCCAAAGAACTAGAGGCTGACCGGGTTGAAACTTGTGAGGTGTCTGTAGTGGTATGGAAGACTTTCCCTGGCCTCCGTGAGAGCTGAAATAGTAAATAGAGTTGGGGTCAGGAAAGAATGTTGGTCAGGGTTTCTCTGAGCTGGGAAGGGAAGGTTTATCCCTAGGTGGCGTCCCTCCACCCCTTCTGTATCTCTTTCAGGGACTGCTGTGTAACAACCTCCATTTAGTGTGGGACCTAGGACTTGGCTGTTGGCAGTGCCTTTGATCTTTTCTGCTTCTTCCTGGCGTGGCATGGTGTAATTTTTACCGCTCTTGGTCTTTGCATCTGCAGTGTATTACAGGCTGTTTTGGAGCAAATTTTATTCTTAATTTAGGAGATACTGTTGTCAGCTACTGGGCGGGCTGGCCTTAATGACCTGCTTGATGAAAACCAGACAGCACTTTCCTTGAGCTTGGTTTCCTCCCACATTCAGATGGATCTGTGAAATTCAACCCCTTTTTTGCCTGCTTGTGGTAAGGGCTGAAAAGTTTGGCTCTGTTCAACCATGGCAAACACTGCTAACGTAGTGCTGTGGAATAATTACTGTTTTTACAGCATCTTATCAACAGATCTTTCAGAGTGCCTTGCCAGCCTTAGACTTCTCCTTGTGCTTGTTGCAAAGGAGACCATGAGCAACTTATTAGGATGTTGCAGAAATACGTGGTGTAGCATGGTGCTTGGCCTTCTTGGCAGGTTGTTGCTTGTAATGTGTTCATGTGTTCATGCACAGGCATTTACATAGTTAATGCATTACTTTTGAAATAGAGGTATTTCAGAAATGTATCATCCAGTATTTATGGAGAAAAGACTTAAAAATATTGCTGTGGTGACGTAAAATGCACCTCATGTTAAGTACTCCTTTGTAAAGGGGAAAGTATAAATTATTGGATATTCTTGTGGTATGAGAACTATTAATGAACCTTAATGTGAATTAAATGCTTGAACTCCTGTAGTTTGACAGATGTGACACTATTAGAGTTGGCCCTCATAGATAGAATGGTAGGTCTGACAGGAGAATTAATTAGTTTTTCTTTTTTTTTTTTACATTTTATGACATGCTAGTAAGCCCTGCATCTTTTGAAAAGAAAAGTAGAATATAAAGGTAAGTTTTGAAGCTAATAAAGTAGTGTAGACAGATTTGCCTCCTCACTTCCACTTGAAATAATTGTGTATGCGTGAGGGGAAAGCATCAACAACAATAAAAAATGGATATTCTAATTTGAGGAAGCTAGATTATAGAGATAGAAGGACTCAGAGGGTATTGCTGCTGACTTTCTAGTCTTGTGTTAAAATGATAATTTAGGTGAAATTATTTTTGGAACTCTAGGCAGCTTTCTTTTTATTTTATTTTTCATTTTGCATACATATATTGTTAAGACTCCTCTGTATTTTGTATCTTTGTCTAGGAAGAAACAAAACTTTCAGCTGATGCTTTTGTTTCTGTCTTTCTAACAGCCTGTTGGTCAATCTACCACTACCCATTCATCTTGTCCAATCCTGTTTCGTTTAATATTCAGGAGACAACAGTCTGGTGAAGATTTCTAATCAGTCTGTGTTCTAAATACGTATTCATGTACTTCAGCCAAAATGATGATCCACTTCTTTCATTAGGATAATGTATCTCAATTACCTAAATACTTGCCTTTATTTTTTCTGTTTATTTTTAGATCTAATAAAAAGTATAAAAGCTCTTTTGTACCAGATTTATAACATTAACCTCCCTTTATACAATGTTTATTTGTAACTTTGGTAGCATGGAGAAAATAGTAATTTTATTTAAAATATACTTGTTATTATAGGCAATGATAAGAGTCTAAATCTTCCATGCCAGGCAGAGAGTATATGCAATGAAGACATGTTGACATGCTGATTTTGAGTGGCCTTTATTTGTCACATTTGGCGATTAATATACCTGAGAGCTCCTAAAGGGATCGCCTCCAGCTGCAGTTCTTTCTCAACCAAAAGTTAAATGGAGTATGCAGAAAGCCTGTCCTTTTTTCAGTCTACATCTTGGCAACTTGCTTTGTATTTGCTTGTGGAGCAAACAAGCTTGGAGTCTGTTTTTGTTTTTATTTTTTTCCCATCTAGAACTATATTCATGTTCCCTTTATCTCCACTGTTTCATCTCTGTCCAGTTAAGGCTTAAGTTTGGAATCTGTGGCTTGTAGACATTTTCCGAGTTGCACAGCTGAGGTTATAATCTGTCACTTGGCCATGAATGTGGCATGTTTAGTTACTTTATTTACTTTATTTTCATCAGACAAACATATTTTTAAGACAAAAGGGCTATCATTCTCTATATGGACTTTTTATTAGTTTGTTTTAAATGTTGGTCTTTTTTAAACTTGCATGTGTTCTCTTGGCTTATGTTTGACAACATTGTCTGGTAAAACTTGGTGTTAAAGGATAAAAATTCCAAACTCCGCCTTTAGTTTTTGTTTTGATTTTAGTTATTTTAAAAGAAACCAAAAGCATGCTCAAACTTGCAAGTTAACACAAAACCTAACACAACCTAACACAAAATTAGGATTGTAATAATGTAAAATAACTTTCCTTCTGTTTAATCAGAGTGTGGTGACATATGATATATGGGATAAAAGAGTTTCCTAGAGACAAGTCATATTTAAGGAAACTTGCTCCTGAAAGTCACATTTATGCTGAAAGTAATACAGGGAACTTCAGAGCCTGAAAAAATAATTACTTTATTGGTGTGGCTTGTAAAAATCCTTTTGAAGAGTTGAAACTGTTTGTAGTGAGGCTATTTTTTCAGAAGCACTGATAAAAGTATTTCTATTTTTATGTCCATAACCAGAAAGGGAGAAACATTCTGCAGCCCAAAATGCTAATCCTTATATACTTGCATACTCCTTGCAAATATTTATGTGGACCTCTGCAGTTCCAAGTTTTACTGAGATATTTTCAAATTTGAATGTGCACAGAGATAGGCTTGCTAACAGATAGTGAGCTGTGCTTTGCCCAGAGAATTTTTCAAACTAGAAGCTTAGAAGTCCACTACATCATATCATATCTCATATCATATATCATATCATAATCTTGTATTCATTTCATGAAGGGTGTAACAAGAGGACTTCTCAGTATGAAGAATGGAAGTTGGATGTCTTTATATCTCTCTTATTTAGGATGGGATGAAACTGGTGACAGAAGAGCTGCAAAGGTGCAACTTGAGCAAGGAGAGTGTGTAATATGTTCTAGCTGAATTTCCCCTTCAACATGTAATCCAAAAGTAATTTTAATGCTGTCCTCTAAAAAGAAAGGTTCTCAAGTGCAGTTTTCAACACTGTGTGTGGTTATGTCAGTGTGGCTTGCAGAGGTGTGTGTGTATAAGGAAATGCTCCTGAACTCCTCCTGGTGATTTTTCTTCTCTCTTCATCTTAGGCCAAAATTAGTTATGAAAAGAAGGAGAAGCACAAGCTGCTAAAGCATCTACAAGATGAAGATACACGGATGCTTCCTGATGTGAATGAACATGTGGAACAACTGGAAAAGGTGATGCAATTGTATGAACAGAAGACTTTGAGGGCTTTAAGATGATCTTTAAAAACCTCCCAATTTCTTATTTCTTTATGTTTCAATATTAGTACTTTTTAAAAGGTAGTAATAATCCTTTACTCAGCAAGAGGAAAAATTTCTGTCATTCAATTCCAGCCTTAATTTCTACCAAATAGAGCAGAGCAGGTGCTGTCAGACAATAATAGTCCCATGGGAAGAAATCTAGAGGATTCAAGGCTTCATAGCAGTGTCGTTTGTGGTCATTCACAAGAGAAGCCTTGATGGAGCCTCTGCATATCACATCCTTTTAGTGTAGCAATCTGTGCAGATATTCATTATTTTTTTGTATGTGGGTGATTTGGTTTACTGGATCTCATTTACAGACATTTACTTGTAGGAACATTCTGTGCAGAAAAAAAAGAAAAAGGATAAACATTCAAAAAAAGCTAAGAAAGAAAAGAAGAAAAGTAAGAAACAAAAATCTGAAAAGAAGGATGACTTACTTGATAGTTCTTCGGTAAGTAAAAAATTTTAAAGTACTTCAAATTACAATCTTAAAATTTGAACCACTGTAATCTTGTGGGCATGCATAGTTAGGAAACCTAGGCTCATTCTTACCATTTTCTGTTGGGAAAAATTGTAGCAAAATGTGTCAGTTTTAATCTACTGAGTATTTAAGCAATTTAAAATAGGCTGTTATGGGAGTGCTTGTGAATTTTATCATATTGAATTAACTGATTAGGAACTATGGAATTTATAGTTTTTCAGCAGAGAGAAAACGAAAAAAATCCTCATTCTGGGATAGAGAGGAAAAATTAACAGGTACCTTGTAATTTATGGTATATGATGGAATGATGTATCTAAAATTGCAAATACTTGACTTTAAGCATGAGTTTCTTCTGCCTTTTTCCGTGGATGTTGAACCACAGACATGCCCAACGACACGGGAGTTGTACATGGGTCTGAAGGGCTTGTGCACTTGAATCTGTAAGCACACGGAGGGGCACTCTGGCAAAACAGTGCAGAGCCTGCATTTGAAATCTGGGTGCTGCTTTGTGGCCACATTGTGGAAAACATCCTCCCAGCATTTTTGGTGCGAGTCAGGTAGCACTGTTATTTTTAATTTTCAGAGAGTCTTTTCTGTGGAGTGAAGGAACGTGCATTATGATGAGATTTATTTTTCAGGGATTGATGTCAGAGATGAACTATAATACCAGTGTGGGAAGTAACCTAAGGCACAAATGTCCCACATTCTCCATGGGAGTCACCGAAACCCTTCAGATCACAACAGGGACTCCTAGGATATTACACAGTCCTGGCTGTAACTTTGATCCGAAGTCTGTTAGTCCTAAGACAGGGTCTTGTAAATAGCAAAGACTCTGTTCAGTGGAGTCCTATTGGCTTAAAGTGAAAAATCTCAGTATACTGTTCACAAGTACAAGTGTAGGAAGCTGGCTATGAAAACAGAAGGCAATAGCATTTACAGTGCTTTATACTGTGCTGTGTAACTGATGTAACTTTTTCAATGTGAAACATGCTTAGAAATGAATTTAGATTTTAAGTTTTGTTTTTATTATGTCATAAAGCCAATTGCTTTTGATTTTGTTTTTATTGTGACAGTTTTAATTTCGGCAGAGTTATGCAAATAAACTGCCAGTATGAGCTAGTGTTACATACTGTGATGTGCTCATGATGTTTTAATCATGAAGGAACAATATTCTATGGGAATATCAATATTCTGGTTTTATTATCAGTATTTTAAAATATTAAGCAGTATTATATTAGTAATGCTAATCAGCATTAGTTTAGATTATTAGTATAATTGATAATTATTGCATGTTATCAAGTCATGTGTTAAGGTGTTATTTTTATTCTTTACATTAAACTCTCTATTTAGGATTCTTCCGTTGAATGGGTTGAGTCAAATGTGTCACAGTCAGATGACACAGAAAAGACTTGGAAGGTCAACAGGGAACCAGGTGCTGTGGAAGAACCTTCCCTGCAGGTGAGCAGGCTCATAGCTACTCCACAGATAAATTCAGCATGTGAAACATGCTTAGATTGCTTGGGAGCTCTTTTGCAGTGTGTTGAGCAAAACTTATTTTACAGATAAATGTCTTCGTTCAGCTAGATAAATGCTAATTTGCATTGATTGGAAGACTTCTCTACCTAATAGTTCTTAGTGCTTAACAAGGCACTACTCTTAATGTTGCCCAGCACCAATTCCTTTTATCATGTTTTGAGGCTCTAACAAGTTAGCTTGATTTTCTTGAAGAGGTCAACTTAAAGGTCTTGACTAGACATGTTATTTTTCTTCATAATTTTAGTGGCTCTTCTACCATTGAATGAATTTTTGCTTCTGTGGTGCTTACACAGATACAAGAAAGAGAGGTGTAGAACTTTTCAGCAGTAATATTTATGGCATCAGTGCTTCTTTTGATCTTCCTAGGTGAATTCTGTACCCAGTGAGCAGTATTTATTTTGGAAAATGGAGTAATACTGAAATGAACTGTGGTGATTTTAGGAACAAATGTAGTCATATACCACGATATCCTTAGTTATGTGAAAATGATTTTTAATTTGGCTTCTAAATTTTTTTCTCCTGAGAAAAGTTCCAGTTTTTCATTCTGAGTTTGTGCATGTTGTTATGAGAAATAAAAAGGGTCTCTGAATTCTATCTTCTTGCAAAAGTATAAAGTATGAAGTAATATGTATGTCTTGATAATTCATACTACAAAACCATATTTTTTCCAAGCACTTTTTAAAAATAATATGTTTCTTAGCCTTGTCTGGTTTTGGATAAGGAATGTGCTTTTGGCAGGAATTTCATTGTCATCCCTACTTTTTGGCTTTTTGGCCTGTATAATGAAGAAGTCTCGGAGCACATAAATCCATATACTGTTGGATTAAACTAAATTAGAAGATGTGTTCTCAGAGCACACCTAAAGTGCTCCATGTGACCAACCGTGGACTACTCCCGAGTGCTTACTTAAAAAAAAAAAAAAGGAAAGACAGAAACAGAAATAAAAATCTTCAAATCACAGATCTGAAGCCTATATAGAAGACAGAGTCAGGCTTTTTTCAGTGGTGCCCAGAGACAGGACTAGAGACAATGAGCAGTAACGGAAATACAGGAGGCTCCTTCTGAACACCAGGAAAAATTGTTTTACTGTGAGGGTGAACAGGCACTGGCACAGGTTACCTGGATAGGTTGTGGAATCTCCATCCCTGGTTATATTTACAAGCCATCTGCTCCTGGGCAACTGGCCCTAGGTGACCCTGCTTGAGCAAGGTTTTGGACCAGATGACCTCCAGAGGTCCTGTGCACATACACGTTTGTTGATGCACATAGCTTGCTAATGTGGACATAGATACCATGGAATCAATTGAAGATAGATTATTTTTCAATTCCTTCTCTTTCTTAGAGGAGATCTGAGAAATTGAATGTTGCGTTTCACCTCTGAAATTCTCTGGTGTGTTGCCTAATACAATTTTTAAATAACAAAGTGACATATAGCATCTGTTCAGATTGACAACTCAGACTTGAACTCTGTTGAAGAGAGGAAGATCCTTCTGCAAGGACATGTTTCAAAATAGATGTAATCTTGTCATTTGGTTGCTATACTAGAATCATAGAATTGCTCCAAATACTTTTTATAGAGTAATTGATTACAATGTGTGTTGTCACTGCTTGCTTTTGAGGCTTCAGGTTTTGTATCTATAAAGATAGTAGATATATCTTGAATTTTAATGTGCTGCTTTTCTTTAAAGTAGTGCTCATTTTTAAAATCTCCTTGGTCTGGCTTGGGTTTTGTAAATGCAGTTTTCTAGCTGTTGTGGGTACCGTTCACAGAATTTAGATGTATAACTGTTGAATTTGAGGGTGCAGTTAGTGCCTAGGTATCTGAGGTATGGACTGTGCTCAGATACTGATTGCAGATTTCGTATACACTAGGAGAGATGTAAGAGGTCATGAGATGAGAATTAGCAAGATGAGATGTACAGCATTTGTTCATGCTAATAATTTTCAGTTTGTACAATCTGCATGTTTACTAATGTCTTAAATACAATTGTAAAGATGTATTTCAAATTACAGAGAGACATGAAATTTGTCTATTCAAAAATTGAAAGATTAGCATTCTTAAAATCATATTTGCTTTTCATTAAAGTATTTAGTATGTGTTTGTAGAACCTATACTGTTTATTTTCAGCAATGTTTGTCAGTATTTCCACTGGTTTGGTTTGTATGTAAGTCATGATTTTGTTGAAATTATGAACACTGATTCTTTTATTTTTTTTAAATGTTTATTTTAAAGAGAGAAGAATGGATGAATTTAGACTTCATGTCATTGAAAACAACGTCAGTAGCAGCTGTCAAAGGTGAAAGACACAAAGAAAAAGTATTGGAACGACAGAAAGCTCAAGAACTTCAACAGGTAGGAGGAATTAATAGTTTAATTTTTTTTCTCCATTTTACTAAATTTTGTGTGATGAATGAACCAGTGAATTGGTTGACATATGTAAGCCTCTATTGTTATTAAAACTAATGCCTGATACATTGAATGATAATTATTTTAATTAAATTGGTCTGTTTGGGATGGGAAGGCTTCATACATCAGTCTTATCTTGTAGAGAAAGGCCTTTAAACATTAAATTTTCTAGGTAAGGAGACAGCCACTTCTGTTAGTACTAAGTTATGTTGATAACAAGGACAGACTGTTGGTCTGGCCTTCTTTTCCACAGTGTGTGAGAGGAGCACCATTGTTTGGTGTGATAAAAGCTTACTTAAGTTACTCTGTTAAAGTGTGGGGTGCTAAGGCTTGTTTTTTCCTGAAGAAAGAATTCGGAGCCGTTGTTGCACCTTTCATGTCTCAGCTGTTGGTGAACACATGGGTGAATCAGGGTCTGGCTGGAGAAGGGGTTGCTGTCATTAAATTAACTCAGTCTACATACAGTTGCTCCTTCATTTGTTCATTCACCTCCTTAAATGCAATGTAGTCTGATCTGAAAACATAATTACTGATCACTGTCTGATATATCCTTGTCTTCACATCTCACAGTAGGCTCTTTATTGCTGTTAGGTTTTCCAGTTAGCGGTGTTGTGCCTGGAAACCAGATTGACCTGGATCGCTGTTCTTGTGTAGTATGCAGTGCTTTGCTTATTGTCTTTTGACAAGGGATTAATCTTTTTTAATTTTCTATGCATAATTTTTTCCCCTGAACATTATTTCAGAGCTGTTGGAGGACCATTTAATGTGGACATGTTAAATCACCAGAATGTCAGCATGTATTATATGGTTAATGACACCTTATATGTATCCTTAATCCTAGAAAAGCATGATTTTTATACTCTTCTACCCAACCACTTGCTGCCCATACAGGTTTATACTCTTGTGTTTCCTACACCAGAGTGTCTGTTCTTTCTTTGGTACCCAAAACAAAGTGTACAACAGGTGCATGCAGCATGAAAGTGGTGCTGATGAATTGACAATATAACATAGAGTTCACACACTAGTCTCTCAAAATTTATCAGATATTCTCTAAAATACAAACCATATGCTATACCCACATTAAAATTATTTCTGTTTTAGGCCATGCTGTCTCAGAGGGAACTCAATCCCTATTGGAAGGATGGTGGTACAGGTTTACCACCAGAGAAGGATGAAGAAGCTTCAGTTAAGAAAGGTAAACAGCAACTTTTAGTAATAAACTTCTGTCTCCGGTTTCTGATCTCTGTATTGCTAACAAATTACTCCTAATGTTGTCGTAATGGGATTATGAATAATATGTATATTATTAATAATATGTGTAATAAAGTAAAATTTGGTTGAAAATTCAGTAGTGAGTATTGGGTTAATATAATAGTATGTTGTTTTGCAGAATTTCTCTTCACTGGTTTTTAATCTTGAGTGGTTTGACCTTCAATATCCTTACAGAAATTCTTCATTTTGAACTAATTAAAGGAAATCATGATTTAACCAAGGCAAGATAAATTGTTGTCAACTCATTTGGTTCCTTTCATTCCATTGCACAAATTATAGTTTTAAAGTATTCACCCACAGAAGTCTGAGTCACATCAAAGTGAAGTACATTACAGATGCAGTTTGTGAAAAATATTATTTCTGTAGCCTTTTCACTTCTTTCCTTACCCTGGGGTTATCCTGCCTATTTCCAGCAAACACAGTAATAAAAACGTTTTTTGTACTGTCATGAAACATTTATTATGTGTTAAGAAGGATCCTTGTATTCTGTCAACAGGGAAGAGTGGGGGCTGTGGCTTTTTGAGAGCCTTTCCCTGTGGACAGTCTGTCCCAGAAACCATTAACCTTATGCCCACTTTTAGGAGTCACAGAGATCAGCAATCTGTAAGTGGTGATAGGCATCAGTGAGTGTGTGTTTAGAATGTTAAGACCTCTGCTAGCTTCCCAAATGGAAAGCAATGGGTTACCCATTCATTTCCTGAGAAAGGGAATTCACTTGTTTATGTGTAAGGGGTATGCTGAAGAACGGACACAGAATGTGGAAACAGCAAGAAGGTTCTTTAATGTCATAAAGAAACCCCACAGCTTCTCTTACACCACTCCTCAGAAACTGCTTGTGTTCTGTAATAAACTAGAGAGTCTTAAATCAGTGGTGTTGCTGAAGTATAATCAGCATTAACTTAGGAAAATATGCAATTGCATTATTATATTAATTCTGTTTTTCTTCTGCATTCCTTCAATTTTTCCAGTAAGTTTAGGCAAAGGTTTAATGTCACATACAGAGTAAGGTTAAACAGGAGTAATTACTTGAGATACAGAACTATGATCTCTCATGCTTTTCTACTCTAGTTACAGTGGTAGAAGATGCTGGATTAAGTTGGCTGCGAAAATCATACCAAAGGATGAAGGAGCAGGCTGAGAGAGAGAAACGAAATATTGAGGAAATTGTAACTGAGAGATATGGGGTAAGGATCTTCAGTTAAATTTTCTTCATACTAGTAGATGTTTGGAAAAGTTTACTTTTATGCAAAGGCACAAGTACTTGATGTGTAGTGTAACACATAAGAAAAGAAGCAGGAAAAAACAGCCTCTGAAGCTTCTGTCAGGTGATGAAGTGTTTAAACTACCCGTCCTTTTATATATTTTTTCTTGTTAAATGTTTTTAATATATGGGATCCTATAGCAAATTTAAAATACTTACACAATACCCCATGGGCTTAAAAGCGGTATGACTTTTTAATTTTTTTTTACAGTCAGTGGAGGTATTTCAGTCACGATTAGAGGAAGCTGAAAAAGCTGCATCCAAAAAGGAAAATTATCATAGAAGTGGAAGATGGAAGAAGACTGACTATTCAGAAAGTGAGAAGGAGAAGAAAGAACAGCATATTGAGAAGACTACGCGAGATGAAGATGATAGAAGCAGAAAGACGTTTGGGGGCTATACCAGGGAGAAGTATGGCAAGGGATGGGTGCGAGAAGACAAAGATTACAAAAGAGGAGTGTCAAGAGCAGACCAAGAATCTGGACACAGTAGCTTGGACTCGGTATTAAGGGGCTACAGCTCCAAAGCAGAAAAATACTCCAGTGAAAAACGAAATCAGGAAAAGAGTTCATCTCTAAGTAACATGAAACACAAATTTTTGAAACCCTCTGAAGATGATTTATCATCTTACAGTACACCTAGAGAGTACAAGTCACAGCAGTCCTCTTCCCAACTGCCAGCTCATAGCTCTTTGAGCAGCCGTTTCCAGAAACCTGGTGAGGATACTGCACTGTGGACCAAAACACACACAGAAGACAGCAATGAGAAATTAGCATCTGATCAAAAATCATCAGGTACTAGGGAACAAATTGATGGCAGTAGCTGGGAGAAAACTCCAAGTGATGGAAAAGAGAAGTCACTACAGGAGTACGCAAGCGATACCCCTGAGAAGAAACAGATGTTACCTGACAGTAAAACATCCCGCTCTAGGTATTTTATGAACATTTTTACTTGTTTTTTATCTGCTGTATTTTTCATGGCAAAATAGCCCAGAAGTTCTGTGTCCTGTTTGACAATGTAAGAACTGATCATATCAGATCTCTTTCATTTGGAGGAGTC
The DNA here is from genome assembly GCA_013400975.1 of Atrichornis clamosus. Classification (NCBI taxonomy): domain Eukaryota; kingdom Metazoa; phylum Chordata; class Aves; order Passeriformes; family Menuridae; genus Atrichornis; species Atrichornis clamosus. The sequence goes on along the minus strand of WBMZ01002496.1, from coordinate 110,919 downwards.
TAGCCTCCAGCTAAGGGCAGCTAGAAGAAGTAAGTTAAGTTAAGCAGAAGTAATGGACCCCCCTTACTTGACCTGTCTCCTCAGCACATTTGAGAGTTGCTAATTGTCACTGTTGAACCACTGGCAGAGCGAAAGAACTAGACGAGTTTGGGTGAGGCAGAAAATCTGAATTTATTATTTAATTCTAAAACTTATATAGACTTTCCAAAGGTCGTCCGGATTGGGTCAGTACATAACCTCCTCCTAGGCCGATAGGCCAGGTAGAATGTTCATCTTTCCAGAGCCAGTTTTCAATAACATCCAAGCTTTTATCTCTATTTACAAAACAGAAGGAAGAAAAGTTCCCGTGGGAAAGGTCTGTGTTACCACAGCTAATGACAGATTATTCTCTGCTTCTTTCTAATGTTAGTTCACACTGCAGTAAAATTGGCCTCTTAGGCAAAAAAGCCCAGCAAAATATCTGAGCGGTCATTGAATTTATAAAGTACAAACTTGAAATGTTAGGAAATGCTGACTAAAAACTGAAATAATGAATACAGCAAGGATAGGTTTGCCATTTGTGAGATAAGGTCACATGCTAAAGTAGTAGCATATGAAAAATAGTAGAAGATATTGATTAGAAAGTGCATTTTCTGTGGAGAAGAGGAAGGATTAATAGGAGTGGGAAGGGAAACACAAACTTAATAAGCAGCAGGAATTTAATTTTCCTTTACTTGCTTTAGTAAAAGATAATAGAGAGTAGTAAGGAAAGGTGGTCAGAAAAATAAATTGTAGAGAACTGGCCTTTTACTCTGCTCAGGACCTCCTGTCCTACAATATTAGCAGCTTGTTGGTTCTTCCAGTGATTTGACTAGTGTGGTTATCGCTGTGAATCCTTTCTTTCAGATCTCTTCTATAATTTGTAGGCATGTGCAAAAATATTTTAGGGTCAGGGTGATTTTATTTAATTGCTTGGGAAAGCTGAACAAGTAAATATTCTTGGTTGGAGTACGTAAGGATGATATGATTTGATTTAAAAAAGCATTTGATGAAATATGATCAAATGTAATTCTTTCTTATTATTTGCAGAAGAAACTTCTTATTAGTGGAGCTATGAAGTATTTATTTATTTATAATTGTTCCTATGTGTAGTATTTAGATAGCTCACTGTGTATTTTCAAAGAAAAAATGTACATTAATGAGTGCTGCATGACTAACCAGAAACAGGCATCTTACTCTACACAGTTCTTTATATTTTGTATGTTGGGTATTTTGTGCAGATTGTACTTGCTATATTTTGATAGAAGCCAATGAAATTTAATTTTTCACTGATAGCAAGAATATAAATTATTTGCATGATGTTCACTTAATCTACTTTTTTTTTAAAGCGTGGGCTTGAATATACGTCATGGCAGGAGTAGTTCCAAATTCTGACATGACTGATTTGCACGCACGGTGGGAAGTCCCATTCATAAGTTTGAGTGTTTGTCATCTCTTGTGTCACTGTTTGGTTTGGGTTTTTTTTGCCTAGGTGCTATTTTGCTAGTAAATGAGAAGTATATTTTTATCGTTGTTTTAGCTACTCTGAAAAAAAGATCTTCCAGCATTAAACGTGTGATGTATGAGACATTAGTAGACAGTCAAATTTAGTGATCCTCTTTCTTTTCCAAGATAGTTATTGCACTGAAGTGCTTGGGGTTTACCAGTTAAATGCACTTTGTAAACTTCTGCTAGAATGATCCTTGTCTGAAGTGAAGCCTATGAGACTTCCTCACCTCTTGAGTCCTGGTTATTCATGACCTTGTTCAGGTACAAGGTCTGCAAAATCCACAGTTGTTTTTCACCTGCCCTGAGGGGTGGGAATGGGCATAGGGTGGAAGGTGTGGAGCTGGTCATTGCTTTGAGTGTGTGGTGTGTTGATCCCAGCAAGCAGCTAAGGACATCCCAGCTGCTTGCTTGTTCTCCCTCCTGCAGAGGGAAACCAGTCGAGCAAAAGGAAGAAGGACTCATTACTGGATAAAGGCAGTTTAACAAGTGGAGGAAAGGGACAACAACACATAATGCAAAGGCAGTCGGTCACCCACCACCTCCCACGAGCAGACTAATGCCTAACCAGTCTTTGAGCAGCAGCTACTTTGGAAGGACTGCACTGTCCAGGTTTTTTTTTGTGTGTGCATGATGTTATGTGGTGTGGAATAGCCCTTTGGCCAGTTTGGCTGTCGGGGCTGTGACCCCTGCCGAAGCCTCTGCTCCCTGCAGCCTGCTTGCTGGGGGTGCACACTGAGAACCAGAGGGAGTCTTGAGGCTGTATGAGCACTGTTCAGCAACAGCCAAAACACTGGTGTGATATCAGCACTGCCACCAAAGTCCAGAGCACAGCAGCATATGGGCTGCGGGTCATGAATGAGTGGTTGTGGGTTGCTCAAAGAGTCTCCATCTAAGGTATTAGCAAAAATGGATTTAATATAATTCTATAAAAGTCATAAAAATGAGACTTAACAAAGTTTGGTGGTAAGGTTCACTCCATTATTTACTACGTGAATGAAATTTATAAAGGAGAACGGAGTTAAAATTGATTTAGGATGTTTTCCACAGAGACTGAAGACACAAAAGGGAAGGGGAACCCTTCCATTGAGTCATGAGGTTCTGAGGGGACCCTTGCTTTCTAAACTCCTCATGGAGCTTAGGTGTGGCTAGGTGCAATCTTAGTCTCAGACTTGACCAACAGTTACATCTCAAGGATTACATCTGTAATTAATTAGGATCTCCTGAAGAAACACTGTCCAAGATATCAGCAAGAGTTGATCTTAGTACGATGTTGTAAAAATATCAGTTCACCACCAGTGAAATTTTTACATGGCTTCTGATATAGCAGCAGTCTGAACTTTATTTACAGTTTTAGGATGAATCACAAGATTTTAGCAGTACTTAATTGCTGACTAATTTAACATTTACAAAGTGAGTCAATAGGATTTACTACAATCACAACAGCAACTTAATTATAGATCTGAGATTTCAACATTCATACTGTACTTGCTGTAGGGTATCTAAGTCAATTCACACATGCATGCACATGGACAAAAAGATACTCATACAGGGATAGATGTGTATAAATGTATAAAAATATATGTATATGAACATATAAAAATATGCCTGTTAAGAATTCCTCTTGAGTTCAGTGAAATATTTCAAATGTATTGGAATTTATCAAAGGGCAGGAGTTGAGCCTCAAGGAATGGAAGGTTTTGCCCCAGGCCCCCTTATCACCTTTCCATGATGGTGCTCCAAACTTTGCAAACTGGCGAGTTGGTGAGTTTGGAGAGGCGTCCCACTCAGAGCATGGTGCTTGCACAGGAGACCGTGCTGTGGTCGAGGAGAGCTCAGAGGGCCTCAGTTACCACTGCTGTTTGTGGGGTGTCGAGATGCTGGGCTTTAGTCCTCAGTAAATTTCCATTTACCACAGTCCAGCTCAGTCACGGGAATTTTGAAAAGTCCAGTAGCAATGGTACTGTTGCAGTTGTGCTGCGATTGAGGTGAGTAATGTTCAGAGGCTGTCAGGCCATGACTAATTATTTCTGCGTTTGTTCCCCACCTTGTCCCGAAAACAGGAGTTCTGGGCACGGACAGTGTGCTCCCTCCTTAGCCAGGCAAGAGTTCTTGGCACAGAGAGGGATACTTCACTGCCCAGCACTTCACACAAAGGCCAAAGCATAACGGGAATTCCAGGGATTATAGAGTGCCCTCGGAAGGAAAGGGCTAGGCATAGTGTGGAGGAAAATGCACCATTGCTATGGAAAACATAAATTCCATCCTAGCCAGACCTAGTAGAACATTAAGTAGAAGGTAGTGTTACCATTGCCTCAGTATTGTTTTCTTCAGAGAAGCAGTACTTCTTTACAGGGTTTTTTTTTGGTGAAATAATAGTGATTAACTTTTTTAATTGCACGTACAAAAAACTGGACTTTCTAACTTTCGGTTGCCACATTTACTAAGTGCAATGCTAATTGTAACTGGAAAGTTGCACGTTTTGGGAAATGAGATGGTGTGCAGAAATGGTTTGCTTATTCAAGTTTTAAAAATTTAATTATTATGATAGAAAAGATAATTCTTTTCCTCACAGAAGAGAACTAAGCATGGAAACTGTTCAGCTGATATTTTCTTTTGCATTTGTTTTCTGTTCTAGTACTGTTAAACCCAATTGTGCACCTTCTTTGATACTTTAATTACATTTCTTAGCCGGTACAATTACAGAGATGACTTACTAGGGGGATTATGGGGATTATTTAGGCCTGGAAAACCATATAGCCTCTGCTTATTGACATCATGTATTTCCAAATTCTTTTAAGTTTCTCTTAACTCCTGAGATTCTGTGTGTTTCAAATAGTGAATGGCTTGTTTTCCTGTTCCCTTCAGTGAGAACTGTCCTTTTTTTTTTTTTGTAGAAAACTCTGGCTTTTGGAACATTTCAGGTTTGGATATGTGCAGTAGTTATCTGTTGCAAGTAATTATAAGCTGCTGCTTTCTTTTTCTTACTAGTTTCAAGACTTGTAGTACATGTACTCCTTTCAGTGGTGTTGTCAGTCAGTCTCAAAAAGTAAATCTTTGAGGTGAAGGCTTGAATTAATAGGTGTTGCTGGCTCAGTTCCTCATCTCTCATGCTGAAACTATAGCTTCTAAATTTTATCTCTTCTAAAGCACAGAGGAAGTCTCTTCAGCCTATAAATCAAAGTGTTTTGGACAGTTATGACACAGGTTAATTAAAAGTGCTGATTGGATGTCCATGGGATCTCCCCAGAGGAAAAGTTCATCAGCTACTGTTTGCTGGAAGTCACACTTAATAATGTGACTGCTTCAGAGTTTAATTTGAGACAAGATAAAAAGCAAATCAAAACAATGTCTCTAGTCTCAAAAAGTTCAGACAATGATTTAACCACTAGCACCACTTAAAAAAGCTTATATGAAGCAATAAACACCTTTTGTTCCCTTACTGAAATAGTCTATCTTATTTTGAAAAATATAGGTTAAGGAAAAGTGAGAAACTAATCTTTGAGGGTTTTGTTTCTGGTAAAGTTGAAGTAAATTCTGCTGAGTTTTAGGGGTTTGGATTGGGCATCTTGGAAATGAACAAGAGCAACTTCAGTAATTTTCTCAGGACTGGGGAGATCTGGTAGTTAATGATGACATCATCTTCAGATATTTCCTGTTCTTCAAATCCTACTGGGTGTAAGCATGTCAAGTAGTCAGTGAATTCTGTCTTTAACAGCAGGAACCAATATCACGACTGTATTCTTATGTCTCTTTTGTGTTAGATATTTTACTTCTAGAGTTAGTTGGTTTTAGTCTTTCCTAGGGTTAGAGAACAAGAGCCAAACTTACTTGATGCCTCTTTGCAATATTTCTTAGAAACTTTATTTAACAAATACAATAAGAACTTGTATCCTGACCTTTTAATATTGAAATTAAGGTACAATACTGTTTATTACAAGCTGTGGCTTTTCTAGGGGAACTTCATATTTCTAAAATGGTACCAGTTAATTTTGCATGGAAACTTTACTGAATCAGCAATAACATGTTCAGAAGCAAAGATTGTACTGTGAGCAGATAGTTAGGGGAAAATAAGTAATTTTCAAGAGATGAAAGGCTATCTGATGAACAGAATAACTCAGCAATGGGTGATTTTGCTGGAGTTGAGGAGTAAAAGCATGACCAAAGCCAGAAAGAAGAATTAGAGTGGGTTGAAATAACTCTTTCTGTTTCTCTTTCCCTTTTTTCCTGCTTATACTAGCTACTGACTCTTGACTGTTTTTCATGCTAGGAAGGTGTTCATAGATAGTGCTTTTCATTTTAATTGATCTCAAAAATAAAAGGGAACAAACCTCATAAAAATTTTATTCAAGCTCTTTGGTTTCAGAGTCCTTGGCAACTTCTGACTGTAAATACATTTTTTTTCAGTTATTTTGCCAATATGAGCATACGTACCCGTATAGTAGGTTTATCATACTTAATTACACAGGTGAATACTACATTGTTTTTCTGTGGGTTTAGTGCAGCTGGTGTTTTACAGATCATCAAAGGATGAGCTGCCTCGGGTGCTTAGTGAAGAGGAGATGAACAGACTGGGAGCGAGGATTGTGAAAGCAGAACTCATGGGAGACATGGTAATGTCTTTGAGAAACTGTCATGATTTGCTGCCATTTTTCTTTAAAGCTCACAGTGATTTAATGGTTTGGGTTTTCTCAAAGGGTGTTAATTGAAGCAAATAAAGACCTGCAAAATTTGGTAGGATTTCAAGATACTGCTTTTACAGTAACTTCTGCTTTAAATGCTATAGTTTATAGTAGAGTAGAGGTTTCAGGTCCCTAGGCTTTGTAGGATAAGCAGCATATTCAAACTCAGTTGTTCTCTGCCTTTTTTATAGTACTTACTGTCTTTTTATTAAGGAGGGAGCAGGTGAAAACTACAAAACTCCGTCTGTGTTACAAGGTAGAAAGTGTCTGGAGCTTTACTTATTTCATCAGCTTTGTCCCAGGTAGATGCTCGTGGTCCATAACTGTGCTGTTTAAGCACGCTTATTATGATATGGACAATATTAACCAGAAAGGAACTGCACACCATTGCATCCAACTCTGCATTGAGAACAGCTGTGGAGTGCTTCATGGGCAGCTCCACAGAGTGCCTGCCCTGAGTGAGACTGGGTCAGTGGAGCTGAGAGAAACAGCTGCACATTTAACGTGGCTTGGTTCAGCCAGCAACCTGAAGGAGCAAGAATTTCACTCTTTTGGAACACTAAATTCTGGAAGTATGTATAGTGTATTTATTACATTAAACATGGCTATAATGAGTTAATTCCCTTCAGTAGTACCATCTGGAAGTTTCAGTTGTAAGAAGGTCAGAATCTCTATTAAGCTCTATTTTTCAAGTGCTTGCTCTGAATAGCTGCTGTTTTAAGCAGCTGTTTCTGTATTTTTTAGAAGCAAATGCTATCACTATGGGCCTTTGTGTTTTTTTTTTCTAAGATTAATTTTTACTGCACCTATTTAGTTTGCCTTTTGTGACATAAAGTTTGCACAAAAATCTGAAACATTAATAAAAAAATATTTATAGTAATAAAACGTGTTACGACTTCAAGTGGTAAATTAGTATTTCTCAAGAGCTATTGATTCTTTGATTTTTGGGAAGTTTTAGAATGTTTTGGCATTATTGCTGGGTTATGACATAATGTTGATCTTTGTTAAAGCCCCTATCAGATAATTCACATTTTGTTAGGAGGAAGTGTCCATTTTGTAAATATTTTCTTCTCCAACCAATTTTATATTGTGAATTCTTCTTCCACAGACTTTAGATGTATATGTGTGTATGCAGCTTTAAAAATTTGAACAGCTATACCTTTCCTAGAAATCCTGTCCATTTGAAATTTTATCAACTTCAAAAGTGAATTAAAAGTAACTTCAAGCAGTGTATTTCCTACTAAGGTATTGTGTTAATGATTTAAATAGGTGTCTCTATATTTTAATCTGTAGTTTTCCTAGTTAATATGAGAAAACATACACTAGTGAGGAAAAACATTTTTTGTGAATGTAATTATATGACAGGTTTGTGAGGGACTGGTGTAGTCACTTAAGACACTATATTATTTAATACATTTTCCTACAGAGGAAAATGATTGAAGCTCTCTGTGCACTAGTTTCGAAAGTGCTGGGGAGGGGAAGGTTTTCCAAAGACTCTGATGGAGAGCAGGAAAAATTTGTAAACTTTTTTTTTTCCCTCTACTGCTCAGCTTCAGTAGCACTGCCTAAACAAAATTTTGGGCACAAATGTCATCCTTTTCTTTTCAACATGACAAGAACTGAATGCAAGTAGTTTGATGGAAAATATACAGGTGTTCTGTGGGGAGAATGTAATTCATTTAATATTCTATCATTTTGTTTTGTTTTGACCCAAATCATATAGCAGAAACCAGTTTTACAGGGTTACTGTTATTTTTATATATACAATTTTCTATATATGCACGCTGAATTAGTCTAGTTTAAAAAAAGCCAAAACTAAACAACAACAGTTTAAATAATAAAATAGCTAATCCTTGCCTTGTTGCATTTTAAATATTTTTCATGATCTTCCTCTGATCAAATTGAAAATACAGCTTGTTTAAACAAGTTCATCACCCCACAGCTGAACAGATGGTTGTGTAACAGCATATCGTGGTGGCTGGAGCTCAAGGTTGGCCATGTGGGCCAAATGAATTCTGAATCTATTTTTGTTACTGATTTGCTGCTTCATGTTGATCAAATTACTTAATTTTGGGGTGGCAAGTATGGACATGATTGTTGGAGTCCAATCAATGAAACTGGCAGAGGGGTCAGAGTATAAGTATAAATGATCCTATTTCTTACAGGTTGATAGGTTTTCACTTGGCAATTAGCAATCCAGGGTAATCTAAAATACTTGTATTTATTTAATAGACAGATGAGAGAGCAGGAGCATCAAAAACAATTTGCACAAGACTGTAAACAGTTCCCATTTTCTACCTCTTGTACATTTTAATTCTCAAACTAAGGTCTTAAGTGCAAAAGTTGGACATGGGGTTTAGAGAGATGTGAAAGTGCATAGTGAAAATGTCTGAGATATTCCCCTAGAGCTGTAGTGTGTGTGTGTGTGTGTGTGTAAATGTGCATGTATGCTCATGTGTGTGTACAAAAAAAAAAGCACATTTGATTTGTTCAGTCTTCCTTATTTAGCTTCCTATAAATAAAGTAATATCTATGCTTAGCTATGCAAAGTATTTATTAGTATAACCCAATAATGTTTAAGAATACTTTTTCTGGTCTTTTTATGGCAATACTTGTTCATGTACTTCAGATGTTCAAATTCTGAACATTTTTTTTCATTTTGTATCCTGTAAAGACTTGTGCGAATTATATTGACATATTTTCTTCAGTCTTTCGTATAGAGTTTAAAATACTGTATCAAACCACAAAAAATGGAATGAGTAGTTAATTCTGATACAAACCTCTCTTAAAAATTTAAAATGGTTGAACTAATGGAGTGCAATCTCTTTCTTTGAAGGAATTAGCTTCAGAACTTCAAGCACAACTTGACAATGCTCGCAAGTTGAGAGAAACTCAAGGAGAGATTCCAGGAAAGGCTAGCAGAGAGGTAAGCGGGAAAATACTCTTCTTTTCTTTGCACTAACACAATGGTACGATATAGGTAGCAGTTGAATTAGAGAACATCAGACGTACTTAGGAAAAGTAGAAAGTGTCACTCCAGGTGAGTAACTGTCCAAATTGAATTGTACTTTTTGTTGGTAAACAAAACTTTCTGCATTGTACTTTAGCAAATTCCGTGGGACTTTTTTTTACTCATAATGTTTTCTTAGCAAGGATATATATATCTTTGATTAAAACTGAAACTGATATGTGTTGTGTTGTTGACTCTGCTGGTTGGTACATAACTCTGCTGTCTCTGAAGAAGCTGGTACTTTAAATGTTACTCCTTTTGAAGTGTGGTATTTAAGAAAAAGTTAGTAAGCTTCTTCCATACCAATACTGACATAAGGAAACACGGTTAATATCTTAAGTTATGAGCTCTGTCCTAATGATGGAGAGGAAGCTTTTGGGCAAAAACTAGTGTTCTTGTTCGACTGGACCCCAGTGTGAAAATCCAGCTGCAGGTCAGCTGAGTTTGAAAAACCACTAACATTTTTTATTTTCAAAAAGGCTTCATGTGAGACCTCATACACTGACTAGTATTACTCCAGTCTTTAGAAGACAAACTGAACTGAAAGATAATGTGTGGCCTCTTGCTGACTACCTTGAGGCAATAGTATTAATATCTCAGACCTTGAATTCACAAGAATTTAAAATTATAAAAGCTCTGTGTAGGTAGATTCTGCTTCATTGCAGTGCAATTCTTTGGCATGCTTTTCATGTATATAAAAAAACCTCTGAATAAAGTAGATTGGAGTTGTGTAATTACACAGGAAAAATCCATTCCGATTTTAAAATGGGAAAATAGAGAGTGTGTTATGGGTGGTACTCAAAAATGTTGGTGGATGCCTCTTCCTTAGGTTTCTAAGTTATGAATTATGAATTCTGAGTTATGAATTACAGTTTTGGTCAGCCATGGTCTTAACCACAGTCTGATTTTTATCTTAATTTTAAATTAAAGCAATTTTAAAACTAACTGCATGTAGTCATTGCAAAAGTACCAAATGTAAATATTTATAAATAGGCCTTGCCTGTGCCTCTTTCCTGGCTTCTTTTAGCCTATATTACATGGTGTTTGAGTGTGAGCAGTGCAGCAGAGCTGTCAGTTGCTCTGTCCTAAGTCCTGCCTTTGTGATAGTGCCAATGTATTCTTACTGGTTTTACAGCTTCAAGCTGATTTTTGACTACTGGACCACAAGCAGGATGTGTTTGGTACTCCTGTGTATCAAGGGCCAGCTATGTCACACTGTGTGTTTAAACAGCCCAGATGTTCAGAAACCATCTCATAACGCAAGAGAAGCTGACTTGTGAAGGTGTGTTTGTATGAATCAGCCTTTCTGTGGCATTGGCCACCCAAGTGACAGCCTCAGCCAGTTCAGCCAGATGTATTGCGAGTGAGATACCTGAAGCAGTTTCCACAGAAATGGTTTTCCACATGGATGGCTTACTGATCCCAAAGTTTGATGGCTTTGCCTCCATTACCAGTAGGAAACACAAAGCATTTTGTTTGAGGCAGGTCTGTGTCTGCTTTGTTGGAGCAGCATGGCCAGTGTCAGGCTGGGAGGTCCTAAAATGTGGCTTTGCCTTATTTTAATTTCTGTTGAGAGAACTGGGGAGATAATCAGGAAGCAGTGAAGGCAATTTTGAATGTATCTCCCTAGGAAGGTTTTTTCTTCTTGATTAATTGGCCGTGGATCAATTTCCCAATTCAGTTCACTGTGTGACTGAGTGAAGACCTGTGTAAGGGGTGTATGAGCGGCTGGGGTTTGTACAGAGGGCAGGATCAATTCTTTTGACAGTGGAGCTGGTTTATTCTGCCTTAAAGTGATCAAGAAACTACAGACTGAAGGGACTCTAAAGTGCTAGCTTAAGTCCTGGTTTTATTTATTTAATTTTATATAATTTTATTTTGTTCGTATGTGAGAAAAGAGACAAATCTAGCTTTTACAGTGTGACTTCGTGACTAGTTTTGTAGTTCTTTTAACTTAGACAATAATTCTACCCCAAGCAACCCCAAAAATGTGGTTTTGAAGTACAGTTTTCAAAACCTGATGTTTGGGGTTTAAAAACATTGCATTTCTCAGCTGATATATTTCAACAAATCTCAGCTTGGTAACTTGTAAATTTTAGTATGAATACTGTTAAACTATCTGTTAATGAAATTTGGGACCTTAATGGGTATTGTACTTAAGTACTTGGGTCACATGTATACAACTGCAATGAATGCACATGCAAAGATCCTTCAAAAAGGACAAATTAAAATGTAGGTTGTGCTTGTTTTATCTGTAAGTTTGAGCAGGAGGCAACCTTCAGAGTGTATGGAAATCAAAAAACTTCTGATTTCATTTGGGATAGAATGAAACGATGCTTATTGTCTAATTTGTCATGAGCATTTTGAGAAAGCAAGGCTGCACTTTGAGTCCTAGTGAAACTGTGTAAAGAGAAGGCTGCTGTAGGGTTTCTGAGTTAGGATGGGTGATGAAATGAGTACTTATTGAATGTAAGGAGACTGCAGAAAATTGTGGAGACTTCAGCATTTAGAAAACAACTTTCACGTGTTCATAGTTTGCCTCTTAAGTACAGTTTTTATTTCTGTTATCTGCAAGTGCTACACAACACTAGATTTTATTACATTGGTTATGAGGATGTCCCTTCTGCCATTGTCAATACCAGTCACAACTGATATAATTTTTGCTTTTATTCGGTATTTTTATTTAACGAAATTTATCTGAAACATTAGCACTCCTTTGAGGCACATAATTTGCAGTGGTTTTTGGTAGTACAAAAATTAGAATGTAAAAATTCAAAGGAGGAAGGGACTTGTTGTGAACATCTAGCCCAACAACATGGTGGTGGATTAATATAATATAAGAGTAAGCATCTTTTAAAACTGTTTTCAGTCCTAAATGAAGTATGGCTTAGAAGAAAAGCTTATCAACCCTAAGCCTGTTTCTGTATTCCATAGAACTTGAGTAGTATGCAGGAAACAGAAAGCAGTCTCTGCTGAGCAAATGCTAGAGACAGTTCTCAATAAAGATGAATAGCATTTAAAATACAAAATCAGTACAAAGTTGAACGAAAACTAGAAGGTGGTACTGTAAGCAGAATAACATGGTAGAAGATACACTGTCACAGAGTATTTAAAGAAAGAGAGTTCTGAAAAATAGAATGAAACGGCTACAGGCTTTTGTGTCATGCATTTGATAATATGTAGGGAAAATATGAATTATTTCATTATAGAAAATCTCCATTTGAATAACTGAATTTTCTGTGGAAGTTCTTCAGTCTTTGGTCTAGTATGAACATTTTTCTACTGAAGAGTATTCTGTGCTTCTGTGAAGCCTCTTAGGCATGGAAGGTATCTGTAGAGTAAGTCTTGAATTTTGGCAGGCATGGCATTTGACTTTACAGTAGTCATCTGGCTCACGTGATGCTGATTTAAAGGAGACAACCTTTTCTAGGCCACCTGTTGCATCTGTAAGAGTAACAGACTCCAGTCCACTGCTTGTGCATCGCAGGTGAAGATTTGTAGGGCAAGGAAAAGTTAGTTTAGTGAGTTTCATGGCACAAGTAGGGCTTGTCTTTTAGTGAAAACCTTCATGATATTAAGAGCTTCATGTACTTCAAATGCTTCTGCTATTTTTACTTAATTATTCTTCTTGAGTATAAATAATAAGAATGATTATGTTTCCAACACCTCCTATCTGAACACAAATTTTGATGTATTGAAGGTTCTGATGTTTAATTTGGATTCCAAAGATGCATTAGAACCCAGCCTGAGGGTGAATTCTAGGGAACTTAGCATAAATGATATCTTCTAAATTATTTTTTGAAGAACTAACAGCATTTTTCAGAAAGGAAACTGAATAAAACAGCTTGGCTTAAATCTCAAATCCTAGTTATGATATCTGAAGGGAATCTACAGGGAAGCCAGAGAGGGACTCTGTCAGGAACTGTAGTGATAGGACAAGGAGTAATGGGTACAAATTGAAAGAGAGGAAGTTTAGGTTAGAAATTAGGAAGAAATTTTTTCCTGTGAGGGTGGTGAGACACTGCAAGAGGTTGCCCAGGGAGGTTGTGGATTTCCCAGGGAGCCCTGGGTTCACGGCCAGGTTGGACAAGCAACGTCGTCTAGTGGGAGGTGTCCCTGCCCATGGCAGGGAGGGTTGGGAATAGATGGTCTTTCCAAACCCTTAACATTCTATGATTCTGTAAAATTACATCCATTGCATCCCTTTACATATAGTTCTGCATTAGAAGAAACAGGATGGAACGTGCTGTATCTTTATCCACAGAAATAATTTGCAGTGCAGTTACTCCTAAGACAAGTAAACCACATGACATTAGGCATTAGTAGTTGAGAGGAATCAGATATGGAAGAACAAACCTGAAATAATATTCTATTGGTTCCAGTAATTATAAGGGGGAAAACCAAGAATATATGTTTATTTTTCATGTGTTTTCAAGAGTGACCTACTCACAAACAGCTTAAAAATGACAGTGATTCCTTGGAATAAAAGACAGTTTTCTAAAAGTGAAGTGGTCTGTGTCTTTGTGTACATGTGTGTTTGTATATATGTGTCTATACATGTAAAATTTAGATAGTGATTAGTACTTTGGAATAGGAAGTAAAAGAAAGAAGAAAAATAATCAGGGCTTCTGATGTGTGTGGGATTTTTTTTATATTTATAAAGAAACTAAACCAATGCTAAACAAACACAAAAAAAGCAAAAGCCAAATCACCCTGAAAATTAAGATTCAAAATTGCATGTGTGCCAGGATGTTTAATTTTAGGTTTGGGAAGGGAACTGAGACTATAAACACTGATATTTTTCTGCAATAAAAATACTGGGTTGTCAAAATTTACCTGTAATATGTTTTCATAACATGTGGTTGAGTAGCCTTTCATTTTGACTTAACCAATGCAGAAGCTAAATACAGCTGTAGTAATGCTTATAGACGTACAATATGTAAAGAATCCTTTAAAAATTATTTTAAATTGCCTTGCAGAAAAGTATAGCCAAGACACTTGTATAAAAATTAGAAAGCTAGGGATTAATGATCTTCACTAAATGCACAATAAAAATATCAGATTTTATTTGGAACTTCAGATGGTGAGGAGATACAGCAACAGATGGCTCATGGCCTGTTTACTCTCAGATGTTTTCAGCTCATCATAATTTCTGATTCCTGCTGTTCCATCACGCTTGAATCTTGTCTGCAAGATGGCTGTGCCATTCTTTCTTCAGCGAAAGTTTGTGTTTTCCACACAGAGTTGACTAATTCTAAGTGGAACACAGAATAATGAATTGTGTATCCTTTTGTAGAATAGCTTTAATATCATTAGTGCATACTTTTAAAAAATAATAGGTATATGCAATTATTGATGAGTGTATTTCCTGAACACTCTCTTTGATGTCAGTAAGAGAAGATTACACAATTATTTTTAAGACAAAAACATATTAAGACAAAGTGGTTTAGCTTCCTGAATGTAATTTATAGGAAATTGGTTTTTGCAATTAAAATGTATTGGAGAAATTGTATCAGTAACTAAATTATGTAAAATATCTTACGATTTCAGGACATGTAAAAACTGTAAAAGGGCAGAATGGGTAAAACTTAGAGTTCAAACTGAGAATACAAAAAGTTCGAAGTATGCTTTGACTCTGGAGACAAAAGCCATATCCAGGTGCCATGCAGCACTTGTAATTGATGATGCCATTTTTTCTGGCTCTGTTTTTGTCATAATACCATGTTAAATTTCCGCATATTTTTAGTGCTATATCTACCCTTTCACTGTGTTAAATCAGTTGATAAGGTGAAATAGATGTTGCATGAAATAGATGATTCCAACATGTTGCAATATTTCTCTTTTTTTAATTGTCTGAGTATGTATATTTTGTGTCAGATATTCTTGCTGTAGAAACAAGCCATATGGTCATTACACTTTTTACAAGTTTTCTTACATCTCACACCTACAGTGGCTCATAGATGAGGCAAAGTGACTAACCATTTCAAACTGTAGCTTACAATTTAGAATATCAAACTGAATCTTTAGAGCTTTTTTAAAAGTTGTATTTTCAAGGCTATGTGGCTTCCTGATATCCAGTATTATTTTAAAGTTAGATTTAATTGCTTTAGTTTCCCCCATTGCTAGGTGCATCACTGGACAGACACATTACAAGCTGCTTTAAGTTATACATTACTAGTTTCAGTTCTACTTCCACAGGCTGGCAGTATGACTCTTAACTGAATTTGATCTTAGGTTTTTGTGTGTGTACATTCTACTCATGAGATATTATTCTAATCACCCTATCTTAAAAATGCTTTAAGAAAATAAGTGCTGAGTGGAAATAGAAAGATTTTTGCATGCAGGGATGATTGGAGGCATTCATTGTAAAGAGGAGATTAACAAGAAGGCCAGGTTGCTTATTCTGAGTAATAAACAATTCAGCTAAAATAACTTTTTTATAGTATAAGAACAAAGAATTGCTGAATTTAAATGGCAACTGACTTTATATCAATAAGAACAAATTACGTTTTTTACATATTGTGTTATTAACCTGTGTCATTTGCTGGCTGGCAGAAAGAAAGGATAGAGACCTAATCCTTTTCCATGGTTTGGAGTTTTTGGGTTTTTTTTAGTCTCATGCTTTATACACAAAGCAAGCACTACCTGATAAAGATGCTCTTCTGTAGAATAGTTCACCTCTGTGTTGCAGCCCGCATTAGATTTTCTGATGCTTCTTTTCACTATTAAGCACAAGGGCCTTATTATGGCAGACCAACTTTCTGATCTTGTAAAGCCTTTTTAAAATCCCATTGCTATGTTAGCACCTTTTGAAATTGTTAATAGTGATGCTTATTAATATATTTACTAGATCTTTCTTGAAATACTAAATTTTTAACCTAGTTAGAAGTTTGCTCTTGCTTTCCTTCTTCATGCTGCTGTTTCTCTTAATCTTATCTTTTTTTCTGCAATAAGAAACCCAAATCAAAGGTACAACTTTTATACAGTGGACTGCTGTTATAGACCTCTGACCATTTTAATTTCATCTTGCTACAGAGAATGGTTTCCCTACTGATTTTTATAAGCATTACCTTGAAGGTTACAGTGCCATTATTCACAGCAATTGTCAGAGCCTGAAGAGTAGCTTAGGTGCTTTGAAACCCATTACATGGGGACTCCAGGTTCTGACTACACCCACTCCTCAGTATGAGATGTGGTGCCCTTAGGAATAGCCATCACTGGAGGAGACAGATGTTCCTTCTAGATGGGATTCACTCATCCTTCTGATGACTGTAGTGATCATGTGAGAACACAGCCTGAGAACCTAAGAGAAGGGTAATTGAAATGGGGGAAGAAGGAGTAATGGAAGAGAACAGGAGACAGTGAGCGGAAGAAATAGCTGTGTCCAGCACTCTGAGAAGTGCTACATGTCTTTTAGACACTTATTTGATACTATAACATAAGGACAAACTTTTCCAATAGAGGAATGAGACAATGTTCAAAGCATTTGTACTGGCCAGAGACTGTAAGAGAAAGGAAATGGTGGCATGCTTAACGCAGCATCTGATTTGACAAAGGTAGAATTTGGTTGTAGAGACTTGTTCCTTGTTGAAGACTAATCCTGGGCTTTGTTATTCCTTCATTATGCTGTGCTAGTACCTCTTGTGTGTAGCTCTCAGTAAACATTTGCAGACAGCTTTCAATTCATGCAGCATCCAGCTTTTTGTTGGCTCAGTAATTAAAAAAAATTTTTTTTCAGGCTCTAGTTGTTCCCTACCCCACAAAACACTGACTATTAAAATGTATTTTATTCCCTTTAGCTATTAGCATTGAAAAACGTTCAAATTGAGTAAATCCTGTCTCAGATGCTTGGCCTGATTACTCCATTTGTTCACCTGCTCCAGTGCCTATTCCTCAAATTAAGCTCTGCACCTAGTATGCAGAGGATTTCCACTTCCTCCTGCTGGTTTATGGAACAGGGAGAATCTCTGGAGAGTTCAAAAATCTTTTTCAAAGCTGTATTTATTTATGTATTTAATTTAAAGCTTTTATCTTTCAAAACCAGACTTATCTGCTTGTTTTGTTCAGTTAAGTGTTAATTGCTCTATGGCAGTTTGTAAGTTTGGTGAGAACAACTGTGTACTTTGCATATTTAATTGGCCTGAAGTAAAAGTTCATGTTCCTTAATTAATGGCAACAAACAATTCCCCTCTCATTCTGGAAATACATGCTATTTTTATTCATTTCAGACTGTAAATTATATTGTTTGTTTAGCGGTCATCACAAGACTCAGAGATGGTTACCAAGCTGCTTCTCCAGTTTGAACTTTAACAATATGTATCATATTTAAAGTACTTTAATATATGTTTTTAAACCTATGCTGTACTTAATAGAGATATTATTTATCTGATCATAATTATTTTTGAGTATTTATTATATCACAATAACCACTTTGTGTTACTATATACCATGTCATATAGTCCTGATAATGCAAATGTAAATAAAATATCCATAGATTAAATGAGACCATTAAGTAACTCTTGCAGTTAGATTGATATCCAGACTCCTTTAAGTTCTTTGGAAAAGTCTGTTGCTCCTGTGAGTCGTGAGTTTTTCCTGCAAAGGCTCTTTCTCAGTATGGCATAATTGTTCAAGTGTAGCGGAATTCTGGTTTTTATTATACTTGTGTGAACTTGTCCATTAAAAATGCTAGATACATTGCCCGGGAATTCCCAGAATCAGCCTTTGGTACGTTTTAAAGCTTTATGTTGTACTGGCCACTTTCCATTATTTTTGTACTGAGACCTATTTAAGGGATATAATGTATGCTGAAGGATGTGAACATTATATATTGGAATTCTTTTTTGGGAGCTCTAGCGAAAATCATTACTTCATGGCAGCTTGCTTGAAAAACTCCTTTTATTGATATTTCTGTTTAAGCATGATTTCTAAAGTTTATTCTTGTTTCTTTTCCTTTTTTATTTCAAAGTTGTTGAATAGAATGCAAATAATTAATTTATTATTCAAATGTTGCCTTCTGATAATGCTATAACCACTTGAGCATCTTTTTTTTCCTACCAGAAAGCTTTTTGCTTCTGATGTTTTTAGAAATAGCTTTACTAATTATTGTTAGTAAGATCCTCCTAAAAATCACTCTTTGCATTAATGCAATTAACTTTCTGTTGTTATGCTGTGTTTTTAAGTCAGTTCTATTTAGCTAGGGTTTTGAGTTCTGAAGGATGTTTTTACCTCTAATAACATCTTTGATCTTCTGAATAATCCTGTTTGGCTTGCATCCATTGGATTCATCTTGGTTCCTAGTATGCATTTGCTGTTAGTCTCTAACATGACTTCACATTAGTCTTCATAGTGTCCATAATTATTTTATCCTTTTATCTGCTTCTTTTAATTTTTCTTTCATGGACCACTTCTATTTTTTTGTACTTCGTATTCTAAAGCTAAAAATTACTATAATTTTTTGCCTTCTTTGTTTCCTCTGGAATATTAAATCTAAATACATTATGGTCAGTATTACATGTCTTGTGTCAGGACTCTTTGAAATTAGGGGGGAAAATACCCCAAACCCTCATAAGGCAGACAAAACCTTTCCAGCTGTAGGATTCTGACTCAAAGAATTCAGGTTGTATTATATCTACTGCTCCTCTCCCCATTCCCTGTCTCTGTCCTAACTCATTCCATGGTTCAGATCCATAGGATGCTCTTCTACTGTCTGTTGTTAGTGTGTTAGCATGCAGAAATGAGAAGAAGAAAGAAAGTGCAAGTGTTGTTTGGATCTAACACTTTGGAGCTCTTCTTCAGAGGCAAATAAAGTCTGACATGTAGAACATCTTGTGAATTCCATTAATTTTTGGAAAATAACAGCCTTCACAGTAGTGGCTTCCTTTTTGAAATGTTTGTATTTTAAGGACTTCAGTGAAGACAGATTTTGGGACGGATGTCTTTAAAAGGAATTAGATGCTTGTAAGTTGACATAAGAATCTGATATTTCCTATTCTTTGCAGTTGTTGAAGCACTGCTGTTGTAAGACTCTTGGTTTTAGTGACTTGTCCTTTGTAAAAGTCATTTATACAATGAGGTTAAAGTTTTGAGACTGGCAATGGAAAAGTCCATCCTTGTCTCGGTAACACAAAGATGTGCAGAAGGAGAGACCTGATTCACCTGAAGTCAGCATCTCTTTGGAGACTCCATAGGGGCAGCAACAGGAATTGAATGAGTGGAAAGATATGCCTGACTGAGGATTTCACATAAACAGGACCCTTCAGAAATGGTTACTTGTTAGATTTTTCACTGAAAACTGTAAAGGGGTCTGCTGCCCCTTCTGCGTGTGGAGTTGACTAGTCCTCTTGGGAGAGCTGTTGTATCCCTACTAGGACACGTGGGTATGGTCGGTTTGGGACAAGGTGGGTTTTCTTTCCTGTGCAAAGGTCTGCTTCATTTCAGACTAATTAGCAGTGCTCTGGATTTTTGAGTTTTCTCTGCAGTGTCTATGGTTATGGTTTCAACTTCCCAACTTACAGAGTTATCCAAGTTTTAAAAGAACTGTGGCATTTGAGAAGTTGCCTATGATATACTCTATTGGTGCTAAGTTCATATTTGCTTTCCCTGTCTGCTCTGTACTAACATCATAGTGATGACCTGAAAACATAGTCCCCCTGTTCTGCTTGTTTGTGTCTCAGCCACGAGTGCCTTTTTTATCACATGACAAGTGTGGAGTGAATGCATGCAATCTTTTTCTTCTATTGGGATGAATCACCATTTCTTCCTCTCCCAATAGGGAGAAAACCCCTTACCCTGTGAAAAAGTAAGAGGTGAGGCATGTATCTGGCTAATGTTGGAAATACTGTTACTGTTATTGGAGCCTAACTAGTGCTGGACAGCTTGGTTTGCTTTGCAAAATGAGATTTGCCTTTGGTGTTACAGAAGAGAGAAGTTTGGCTTACTTGGGCACTTTTTGGTCCATCACTTCTACCTTCATATCTTACTTCAGTATCTACACATTTTTCAGACTTTATTTGGGTTTCTAGGACACGCTTTCCTTAGGCAAGGATGGCAGGTGAAAAGCAGTTTGGTAGAAAATAGCTTCAAATTGAGATTAATAAAGTTGTTTATCAGATTTGACAAAGGCTGTCCTAATATCATCTGATTAAGTGATGACCCTATTATGTACTCTAATTTAATCAACGGATTTACCTAAACATCTTTGGAATATAATCAGGAGGTTCTCAGGCTTTAAAATTATTTTTAAAAAATTATTCTTAATGTTTTAGGAAGTTAAATAGTTACTTTTCTGGTGAAGAATTTCTGTCACTTTTTTTTCCTCTGTGTGTGTATATATATATATCTTTAAGTTGAGAACACCCCTATGAAGTGGGAGGCCTATGAAGGGCCTTCCATGAGGGCTGGTTCTGTAATTTTTTGGGGGACTGAGGTGAGGGTGTTCATTCTCCACACCCCCAGTCCACAAAATAAGCAGTAATGTGCTTTTCAGATGATTTTCAGGAATACAGCACTGTAATGATGGTGGTGTATTTTAATTCAATATTATCTATTTGAGTCTTCAGAAGCACTGTAAGTCTTCTGGGGATGAAGCTTTATGAGAAGAAACTTGGTTCTTTTGGAAAGAAAAGCTCTGCACCTGACTAACTGAATGTATTTTTAATACTTTTTTAATGCAAGAAAGAACACCTTGTTAAGGTGGAACTGTCTACTTTGAATTATAACGAACACACAAAATGTAAAGAATCTGTTACTGAATCTTTAAGATTTTAAACATTTCTTTAATGTGGGTTAGTATTTCTTTTGGTTTGTCAGTGCCATCTGTTTTAAAATATGTCTTAAAACCTGACACAGGCTCCTAGCCATCAAGAAGATGAACAAGTGGTCCTTGTCAGAACAGATGGAAGTGGAAGGGCATGGCCTGTGACCGGACCATCGGAGCCACAGGAGCCAAAAGGAGGACGGAGAAAGCGGCAGATGGTAAGTTTTACAAATGTGAGTCTTAAAGTGTCATTCTTAAATGATTTTGTGGTTTTACTTTTATGATGCCATAATTAATGAGTATCTTATCAGAATGTCAATAGGTAGTTAAAAGGTTCCTTTCAGAAGATGATTGTAATTAAGTGTTGGAGTATATATTTATTAAGCATATATTAAGTTTATTTTCAGATTGCATTTCCCAAGGGATCACTTTAGGGCTTATTTAAATGCACATTCGAGGAAAAGTTATCACAGTCTTTTAGCCAAGTAGTTTATATTACATAAAATTATGTAAATAATGAAGATTAGCAGAGCTGAATATTTCCAAATTAAGAAAGATTTTACTGATGTACTCAGGTCTCAGGGGCTAATTTTACTTTTCTTCTAATAAAAAATACAGCTTCTGATGATAATAATAATTATGACCTAATCTTTGTAACAAAATGCTTTGGGAGGCTTAGAAGCTGGAGCAGTTTTATTCTTAGGATAATTGCTTGCAACTGTAAATATAGTAGCACTTTGATCTTCTTGAGGTAAGAGGAGGTGACACTACTTCATATTTCTAGCAAGCATATTCTTGATTAGTAGGACAGATCAGTTTGCAACACTGCTATGGGGAAGTGAAAGACACAAGAGGGTGAGGAATTTGTTGTCATCCTCCTGTTGTTTCCATTTTGAAAAATGCTATTCTGCTTTATGTTAATGACTAGTCCCTGTGCTCCTTCAGAATTTAGTTTAGTCCTGCCCTAAAGGACATCTCTGTTCTCTTGTGCACTCTAAGATGGCAACATTTCCCAGCAGAGGTACCATATTCATGCAAGTTTTCAGTACTCTCTGTGATTACTGTGTTTCAGTAGTGTCTGTGACTTTACAAAAGGTTTTGAATTGACAATAATGAAAATTACTTTTTAGAATATGTCATTTTTTTAAGCTTATTCACTGTTTCAGTGAAGTACTGTATATTTTTCCTGAATGGTAATGTTATAGCTCTGATACCTTAAGGTTGTAAAGGATACAGTGACTTTGGAGAGAGGCTGTATTTTTATTTAGACATACTGATGCAGTTGAAGAAAGATGTTCTTTTCCTTAGATAAAATGAAGCTGTCAGCCCAGTTGTTTCAGATGTGCTTAGCTTGATTAATGATTCTTTAAACTTGTTGAAATTGTTAAGAGTCTGAATTTTATAGCTGATCTTTCTCAGTAGGTTAATACTTATTTTCAACATGTTTGCTTCCAGGTTCCTACTCATGTAGATAAAGAGAGAGTAAGGTATTTTCAGGATGATGATAGTATGAACCTGAAGGATTTGGTCAAAAATGAGAAGATGAGAACAGCAGAGGATCAAAACTCACTTTTCATGCGTATGGCATCAAAGGTAAGGTATCATGTGTATGACTTCTTAATTAAGTATGTTATTTTTCAGAATATCAGGGAGGACATGAGGCCTCAGTGCCCTAGGCATGTTGCTTTTGGTTGAGAATTCTTACTGTCTTGAAGAATAATTAAGTCTGTTGTAAGATGCTCCTGGTAGATGTTATCAAAGTGATGGAACACCTGCATGCATTCAGGAAATGTGGCGTGTTCAGTTCCTTCATAGATGTGATTGTGCTGTTCTGTTGCCTGTAGAATTTGACAGGGTTGAGGTAAACACTTTTAAAGTGTGTTGGATATTAGTAGGTTACTTATGCTCAACAAAACAGGTTATTCCCAAACTAATGATGGAGAAAAGCATCATTTTCTTAGTGTTTAGAATGTCGCTTCCATCTAGAAGTTACAAGAATCAATGAGATTTGAAGCAAACTACCTGAATTTCCATCAGGATGTCCTGGGAAATGAGATAATTCATGCTTACAGGCCACACAGATTTACAGGATAGTTCCATGAGGGATTCCACTTATAAGAGCAGCCAGCTCACAGACAGATACTGCAGTGTAAATGGAATGATTATTTTCTGTCATCCAAACTAAGTAATAAAGCATACTTTTTGTGCTTGATGTTGAAGTGTTTGACAGAGATGATTTCCAATAGCTGTGACACGTGGTTTCTCTAGCATGCTTCAAAGTTTACTAGATTATTGCCCCAGTATTTGGTGCGTCACCGAGCAGGTTCTGAAAAACTTGTTTGCATGGAATTAGTATCATCACAGACAAAATTTGTTTTTCCATCTATCTAGAAAGCAGAAAAGATCCTGGAGAATAAGTTGGCTTTTTTCATGGTTTTTTTTGTAGGTTTTTTTGTTTGATTTGTTTCTTTGATTTTTTTCTGGTTTTTTTTTTAAATTATGCTACTTCAGATGAAACTTAAAGTAATTGTAAAAGTCATAATAGGAAAAGAAAAATAAATAATTGTAAAATCCCAGTAGAAAGTATTTAGCCTGATGTTACAAACCTTCTGGCAGGAAGTTCTTTTGGAGAGATTATCAGAACTTAATGTGGTTTATGCATCTTCTTAGTGAGCTGCTTCTGGTAAAAGTTCCCATTCTTTACCACTGGCAGACTCAAAAAATTATTCTCTTGGGGTCCAATTAAACAAACACATCTTATTGCCAGTATTTGATTTCTTTCTTTATCTTCCTGTCAAAAAAACCCCACCTAAATACATAAAATTCTTCTTCAGAACCTGTGCAGTAGAGCAGACTGTTAGCTGTAATTAACTAGCATATCTGCCATGCAAACATTTACAAGTTTAAGGACACAATAAAACTTTGCACTGTCCACATCATATGATAAAAAGCATAACAGAGAGAAATGTCATTTTCTTAAGGGCCTTATTCCTCTTGTACTGCTTTGTCTCCATTAAGTATTTTTGTTATGAGAGAGAACTTTCATGATAAATGGTGCTTTGAGGTGTGGGTGTATATAGTGTCTATATTAATACATATGTGGAATGGATTTTTAAAAAATTCTTTAACTCGAATCTGGCCATTGAAGGTGAGCTTGTAAATCAATATTAATGCCTTTCTGAAATTATTATTAATGTGCTCAGTTTGTTCTATGTTTAGTGTTTTCATGTGACTGCTTCCACTGAAGAATTTATAGGGTTGCTTTTTGTTCTCTGACTCTTTTCAGGAATATGTAAATAAAAACAGGCTAATTTGAGCTGCCTGAGTTTTGGTAAAAGCAAATGTTTGCAATGTCCCCATGAAGACACAGTGGAGAGTGCTCTCAAAAAGAGGAATTTTTTTCTTGATTGTACTTTTCTAAATGCAAATGAAAGGTCATTCAGACTTTTTCTCTGAGAAACGTATTTATACAGTAATCTGCTTGTCTTACCCCTGAAATTTCTAAACAGTGAAAAGTATTGTTTGAGTATTGATATATTTTTTATTCCAAGTGTTTTCACTTCAAACTGGAAAAAACTTTCGTCTCTTAGAGCGCTGAACTGTTGTTCAGTTGCCCTTGGTTTAGTTTTTGTATTTTTTTCTTTATATTAAGTAACTATTAATGCAAGAAAGACTAGAAAGTTGAAGGAAGATCAAAGATTTCTATATTATTTAGCATTGCAAGTCTTCAAAGGTAAAAATTCTGCTAATTTTTCTTTGCATTTTTTTGTTCTGTTCTTTTTTTTTTCCTATTCAATTCTGAAATACTGAGCATTTTCCAAGTTCTTGATGACCGAGACACTTAATGAAGAGCAGCTCTATGAGGGATTCACTCAGCCCAGTATTCTGTGTCCAACAGTAACTACTTAGGAGAATGAGAATAAGAACAGGTTACATTTCCAATAATGCACTGTATATTTTCCTGGCCCTTAGAGATTTGGAAGTTTTTATGGTACCTCCTTACCTGGTGTTTCTCTCTTTGGTTTATGGATAGTTATGTGAACTGGGGATTGGACTGAATATCCTCTGTTACTTCCTTTGTGTGGCTCCCCGTCTCCCATTCTGTCTGTACCTGTTGTTAAAAGGCGTGAGCTGTAATTATTGAACCTGACGAAAACAGAAAACCAAATCCCATGTGCATGACATCTTGGATTAGCATTCTCATACCTGCAGCCAGTTCCTCCAGGATTCTGGTTACTTGCACTCTAAGGATTTCTGGGACTTGATCAATCTAGGAGTGGTGCAGAAACAGCTTGGTACAGTGTGTAGCTGTTTTAAAAATAAAGATTCTGTACAAATGAGGGGGAACTTTGGGAACTGAAATTCTGCATCCATGGAGTAGAATAAAATGCAATGTACGGTTTAATTTCTATAAAGAGACAATTATGAAGAAATGTGGAGTCTCTCTAATGGGAATTTAAAATGAGTACAGAAAGGGAAAACACTTGCAGATTTATGTCACTGGTGAAAACACTCAAAATTTTATCCCAAAACTGGGTAAAACTTTTTTTGATTGTTTTTATTTAAAAAAAAATCCAGGGGTGGGTGAACAGAAGAAGAGAGAGCTTCTGGAGGTTAAAAGAAAAATCAAATTCAGAACTCAACCATTGTTTAAAAAGTACTTCTCATGTCCAAGTGAGGAAAATAAAAAGAGTGTGAACTTAGCAGGCTTAGAAGTCAACTTTGATGAGAATGAGTGAAAAATTATCTCGAGGGAATGTAAGTAATTAATTTGAGTTTGCTTAAAAGCAAAAAACTAGGAGTTAAATTCATTGGAAGAAAGAAACCAGCAGGAATGTGGTCTTGAAAAACCCGATCAAGGCATAATTAAGGCATTTAGGAAAAGTAAGTGCGTACTAGAAGAACTAATGAATTACTTGCATTAATATCCTCTATAAAGGAGATCAGAACAATTTGTTTGCATGAACTGTTATTTACAGGGAATAAGTCTCAAGTTAACTGTCATTAAAACGAATTTTAGTTCATAGTTTTAGAAATCCCTTATTATAAAATGAAAATTGAATTTGAGATGAATAATAACCAATGACTAAAACTGAATGATCCTCATTTAAGTGGTTTGAAGTAAGTTAGGTGTGTGACATTCTGAACTGTAAACTGCTGAGTGTAATCTTTATTCATCCTGAGAAACAGAAGATGGCAAGTATAGTGGCAGTCTTTAAAAAGAAAACAGAGGGACAGAGTAAATGGTTGATTCTTACTATAAAAGGAGGTTTCCAGTGGACTCGTGAGGAATTTCTTCTGTTCAACACATACATAAACCATCTGGAGGAAGCTGAGAATTGGTTATGGTCATGTAATTATGCAGGACTGTCAAAAATAGAGGTCACTGTAAACTGTAGAATTTCAAACTACAAAGCTGTGATTTTTCTAACACTGTGAAACATATCTGAGCTGATTCTTAAGATTCACTTTAGACTTGCTGGAGAGACATACATATTTTAGTGATGTGAGTCATCTGTCCTATTTTAATGCCATCTGAAAGACATTATGTGTATAAAAGGAGTTAAGATGTCTAGTTCAGACACAGGAGATTATGCTATAGAACTCTCAAATCAAGAGAAAGAGATCCCATCATAGGTATTGAGGCAATAAATTCAGATGGAAGACAGTGTTGATGGATGCAAAATGTTGGTAGTCGTGAAGCTGAGTGAAGCCATGACTGTACATATACGAGGGGCTGTTGATGCTTGATTTGAGAGTGATTGTGAGTCTGCAAACATCAGCTCAGTGCTGTTGTGATTAAAAAGAGAAGCAGAATTTTGGAGCTTATGAAAAGGGGAAATTTAGGAACATTTTAAAGCATATAAGGCTACTGTAGTGCATGCGTAGTGCACCAGTATCTTGAATGCTACCCAAGCTGCTAAATCATGCCCTGTAGTCAGAGGCACAGAATGGTGGCCATTTGAAGAAAACCTAAACAGAATTTCTTCAGCTTAAGGGGTGGGTGGATGGGTGGATAGATAGGGGAAGGCCGCTGCTAGACTAGAACAATTGGCATAAAAGTTTAATAGAATACAACTATTTTTGTTTCTCATATGGGAAGTGGCTACAGAACAGAGTTTAACATGAAGGAGTGGTTTGGGATTATTTTTCAGTGAAGAAGGAAATTGTAGAAATCGTGTTGTAAAGAATGAAGTGCTGTGGAAGCCTTTATTGTGAGTTGGAGGAAGATATAGCAACTTAGTGAAATACAGTTTCATTGGTAAATAAATTTTTTAAATTGGGAGATCTAGGTAGGCTTTTGACTCAGGCTTTCCACAGTAAGTGCTGAGAGCTGCACATATGTAGCAGAGGAGTCAGGTCTGTGAGCTTTGTTTATGCTTTCCCCCATATGTTTTGGCCATTGCTGGAGATTGATTTTGCAACAAATGATCACACTGGGTGAGCAAGCAACTGAGCTTAGAATGTTCCATTCTAAAAGCTTTTTTTTTTGTTTGTTTGGTTTTTTTTGTTTGTTTTGTTTTGTTTTCTTGGTTTGGTTTGGGGTTTTTTTAAGGATAAAATTTATTAATGATGTTACAAGAATATATTGTGTTTCCTGGCTTATGCAAATATTTTGTTTTAGTTTTGAAAGGTTTTGAATTCCTTCAGTGAGCTTTGGATCGGATGCTATGTAATATGTTTCTGTTTTGTTACTAGGCAAAAATGTACTGCATCACATTATTTTATTAGAATGAGCTTCTTGAATGAATACTTCGCTCTTGTCTAATCGTTTACAATTGAGCCATACTACTTTTTTACTGGCTAAGTGTGTTGGAGCATGTGCTCAAAGTAGATGTTTTGTCAAAACAATTACTGTTGCAATGTCCAAATTTTAATTCATGGTACTGTAGTCCTTCCATCCCATGCAATGTCACATTTAAGTTTTGAAGGTATTTTTGTTTGAGTTTCATAAAAAGAAGCATCATAGATGCCAATTCCTCTCTGCTGTGTTCTGAAATGCTTTTGGTAGTTTCTCTACAGGTGATTCCCAGATCTTGTCACCACAAAATTTGATGGTCTTCCCCAGATAGTGATTGTTTCTTGATCTTAAATTAAGAAACTGACTCCTAGGCATCCCTGAGGTCTCCACATCTCTCCTTGTCTGTAGAATGCATTCTTATTCACAGCACAAGATCAGTTAGCACTGAAGTGTTGACAACAGTCTGAAAAATTTGGGTGTGATCACAGATATTCTAGATAATTACGTACTTTTTAAGCCTATGCTACACGGAGTAGCATTATGCTCTGGGGCTCAGTAAGGTAGTCTTTAAAATTCTTACATCTCAGTGGATTCAGCAAGGTGCTTTATGTCCAGCAGAAAGTCTAGCAACCAAACCTCTTTTGTCAGTTTTAGTTTAATAACATAGTACACAAATTTGACACATACAAATTACTTTCTGCCTTCATTTGAGAAGTGAAAGATTTATCCACAAAAATTAATCTGTTGTATTTCAGAGAAGTGGTGGGAGGAAACTGCTGTAAGTCTATAAATGATATCCTACCTAGGATGGTAGATGGGAGATCCTGTCCCATAAACTCTGTTCAATAATTTTATTCATTTGATAGTCTGAAATGCCTACAGCACTATTATTTCCTTCATGGATTTTCCCAGGGCTTTTATCACTTCCCCAGACGACGAGAAAAAAAAAAAGTTCCAGCCACATGGCTGTTGAAGATGGAGGAGATAGGTACTACCCTCACAAATGGGAACAGAATGAGAATGACAGACCAGGATGTTTTCTGGCTGTTACACAGCTGAATGCTCTGCTCTAGATGAGTGTTACTTTCCTGATATTTAGTACTTTAATGGTATTTCAAAAGAAATACAGGCTAGCTGTTACCGAAGATAATAACATAATTGCAGTTTTGTTGAGAGATGGGAATGTTGAAATAGAAGGGTATAATTCGTGAAAGGATTTACTTTATTAAATGGGACTTGGAAGAAATGTGAGTATGTAGACCCAAAATCTCTCTCCATGAAACCTCTGTCTAATCCCATTGGCAAGTGAAAGTCTGTATCATGTTATCTCATCCCACTCAGATTCATAGACTAGACATCTGTTGTGTTCAAGCCATACTTGTACTTTTAAAATCTTTTTCCTACCTGTTCTTTTTCCAGAAGCTCAACAAGATCAGATGGAGGGAATATGCTATCTCCTTGCTATTTGTTTACCTGTTGAGTCTTTGCTTTAAATTTAAATTAAATTGTCAATTTAAATTGTCCATTCTTATTTTTCTAGTCGTGATTCTAAGACAACCCTGTTGTGCTTGAGGCTCTTAACTCCAGGTACCCTTTGTCCTCTGTTTGAAGGTGGCTGATGTGGACATCATGTAGCTCAGCAGTTTGAAATGCTGCCTCTTCCAGAGCCATCCCATGCTATTATGTCAAATTTATGAATATCATTAAAAAAGACCAAATCCTTAATTTACAGTGGTGAAAAAAAGCTTTTTTAAAACAAAAATTTAGAACCCAACATGTACCTTTTTAATATATGGAAAAAAAGCAAGCTTAAAGTTTGATTCTGTTATGTCTCAAGGAAAAAACACCCATTTGAAGTCACTACTTCTACTTTTTACTTTTTTTACCTTGGAAAGTGGTTTTGGTTCTCATTGCTGTAGAAGCATGACTTTAGGATACAAAAAAGTCAACAAAACATTTAAAAACTGTTTTTTTCTGACAGTTTTAGAGTACAAAATGTATGTGAAGTCTGAGGTTTTCACTACTGATAGCTTTAAGTACCTTGTCTGTAGTTTCTTCAGCCCTTGACTGTTGTAAGTGGTTCAATTTTCCTGAATTCATGCTGTTAAGACTTATGTAATTCTTTCACTTATGTCAATAGATGCTTGTGGGTGTATAGCGACTGATTCCTAGAACATTACCTCAATAGAAATTACCTTTTATTTGTATGTATTAATTCTACCAAGGCATTTTATTTCCTTTTTACATTTTACTAACAGAAAGTGAGAACAATTAATTTGTGTTGTTCATCAGGCCATTTTAATTTTGACCATAAAGTAATTTTATTTTAAAATATCTGCAGTAGCTCCTAACATGAATTCCAGCAGGGAAAAAGAAAATATTTTATTAGTAATACTGACCTTCCTTTATGGATTTAGCTAAGAGGTATGCTGGTATTACAGGTTTGCAAAAAGGAAATTTGCATGTTGCCTTTCCTTGCTTTTGTAAAAGTCTGTAAAATGGAAAATTGCTTTCAGCCTTATCATTTTTACTTGCTGTGCAAATTTACCTGTTGCATATTTTTGCATTTCCACCATCATAAACCAAAATAATAGTCTAGAAAAAGACTTAGAAGGTAGAGTGAAAAATGCAAAATGTTGTTGCTGCTATTATTATGTAATGAACCTTTTTCTTCTCTTTCTTCACATGGTGAAGCAATTTTAGCACAGTATTTAGTAGACATGATGAAGCCAGCAAAGCTCTGGTGCCCTGTTGCTTTTAACATTTGCTTAAAGATCATGTGCATGGTTTGCTGTAAAAAATTAATATGAAAACCCAAGAGAAAATAATTTCCAACACCTTGTTCTGCTACATTTCAGTTCAATGCACTAAACATCCTTCTGTGTGTATTGTGTGGACTCAAAGCTGTTCCTGCATGTGAAAACAAATCAACAGCAGTGACAGCTGGATTAGGGAAGAAAACCTGGGAACAGCAAGAACTGTGTAGATGCAGCCCATACTAAATGGCTGCATAAGCTTGGAGCATTCTTCCAGAATTATGTTAAAATTACAAGATATGTTTCAAATGAAGACTTGTGCCAGACAGTCTTTCCTAGACGTTAAAATTATGGCCAGGGATAACTCTACAGTGACGAAATGCTAATCATACTTTTAATCGCAGAATTCTATAGCTGAGGGTATTTTGTTTGGTTTACATCTCATGTCATTAACTTGCATATAAAGTTTTATCTGTCCTAATTATTAATTATAGCAAAATCTACAGTTTTCATTTCAAAGAGCAGTAACAAAAAGGAGTTCAGTCCCTAACCATTGAGCAGTACTCTGTCATCTGGTTTTTGCTTGACTTCTGCTGCTCAAAGGTAGTCCTGAAGTACCTTGCTCACCAACATAATTGGTAATATTTTCCTGTCAGTGACATAGGACTTAAAAGCACCCTGTGCATTGATATCTTAAAATCCTTTGATAGAATGTGTTTAAAATATTCTTTATTGCAGTGTGATGATAGGTTTTGGAAATGCCTATTTACTGAATTATATAATGAATTAAACCTGCAAATTCAGATGTTTGTAGGGAGATTGGAATTGTAATTAGGTTTACATGATAAAATTCTGCCTTTATTTGGCTTAAGCAAATACTACTTGAGATCAGAAAGACTTTTCTGAGGTGATTTTGTTGTTCAGAATAGGTGCTAAATGCTGAATACATTTAAATGTGATGAGATATATTCCTATGTCACTCAGGTTTGTATTCTAAAATAATAGATAATTCTTCTTTGCAGCTTCCCAAAATATATTATGATACAACATTCCACAAATATTAACTCTGTCATTTAAAGTTGCAGACGTCAGTGTTGCCATGACAATTTAAACCCAAACTGATACATTTTATACAATCTATAGACTTTTTTTTCCACAAATTTTTCAAGCAGATGCACTTTTATTAGCTTATATGGAAGGAACTCTAGCTATGATTGCGTTAGCAAGAAAACAGGAAAAGCAGAAGCTAATAGTTATATACAAAATGGAACAAGAAAATAAGCAGAAAAGTAACAGTAGAAAAAAGCTGAAAATAACCCACACTGGAACCACGCAGGTGTCGTTTGTTACTCTGCTAATCGTGTTTAATAGAATTTCCTGTTTCTTCCCCCAATTTCATAGGAAATTTGAAGAGGGGGAAAAAGTGTACTTGAGGTATTATACAGGTATCATCTGTGATGATTAGGAATTCTGTCTCTTAAGGTTTCCATTCAGTATCACACTGATACTAAATTCCTTAGTAGGGCTTTTTATTCCAAAGGGCCACCCCAAAAAGCAAGTAATAGCAGCAGAGGGAGCAACGAGAGACACAATGCACAGCACACTTGAGATGGAGTGTGTCGGCAGCCAGCAGTGTATAAGATTCCAGGGGTTTTACTGTGGAGTAATAAAAACAGAATTGGTTTAAAATTAAGCCATGAGATACAGTTCCAGTGGTCTGAACATAGGTTGGGAGAAAAATGAGGCTGATCCTGGAGTGTACCTTGCACAGATTTGCAAGTGTTACTTTAGGAAGTAGCCCCATGCCAAGGTGCCTGATGGCTTTCCTAATGTAACAAATTAAAAAGGGCATCAATTATTTTATAAACAGAATGTTATATAATGAAATTATTTGTGTAATGTATTCATATTATTCATGGTAATTATCATGATAAGGATTTAATCAGAAAATACAACACTGTAATTTCTCCACAAGATAAGTCATTCTAATTTATGCATAGTCAGATGCTGATTTCTTTCTAGACTCCTGTGCTGAATAGTTAGAGATCTCACCCCTTTTCTTGGGTTTTGGCTGCATTTGCACTGTATTTGAGCTGTTCAAATGAGAGCTCAGGGGCTCTTGAGACAAGTTTGGATGCCTTCACTGACTGCTGTTTAAATGTTTGTATATTACAGGCCTTTCCTGGCCAGGACAAGCACAATTGTGATTCTTCTCTGTTGGTTAAACCAAAACTGCATCCTGGTTGTGGAAAACCAGATGGGTGGTAGAAATGTAGTTGTACAATTATGCTATGAGATGTGGGAGACCATGTCGTTTTGCCTGGTGCTAGGAGTCCTAAAGCTGCCTATGTGTCCTCTGATTAATTGGTGCTTGCCAAAAGAGAAGGGAAAGTTGGTAAAAGGAGGCTGTATATGAAGGTAGAATGTGGCAGGTAAGCCCAGAACAAAAAAATAGTGAAGTAGGAAAAAGAAAACTGGGGTCTGTAGAGGTTATCTGTCTTATAAGCATGTCAGTTTAGCCCAGCTCTGGTCAGCGTCTGGTAGAACAAGGACTTCAGGTGCATTGCCTTTATAGATACCAGAATTTCCTTTATTAACTTTAGGTGAGTCAGTGATGTATTTTAGGACATCCCAACTTTAAACTGATATATCAAAGTGACTTCCTGCTTCTTTCTGATATCTGTGCAGCACCTGAGCAGCAAAGGCAATACCAAACAATATCAAACATGATGAGGGAACAAAACACACAACTTCCAGAATGCATTGACTTTCATGTTTAGCAGGTGTGATGCTGCATCTGTGATGTAGAACAGCAGCTTTCCAGCAGCTCTTAATACATCAGCATAGTTTCTTCTTTGGATGTGTACTAGCTCTGTCTTTCATATGGAAGAATATATGTATGAAAGAAATCGGTTTTTAAATGATTATTTACTTTCCTTCTGGCATTTTAGAGAATGATTTCTTCTTGTTCTTTCAATTCCCGTTTAACTTTTTTTTTTAGAGATGTAGTTATAGCCAAATAATGCAATTGGCAGAACACACTGTGCACCTTATTTTACAAATAGGAGTATAAATGTTTTGGAATGGAACACTTTTTCTATGAAAACAGGCTGAGAGAGTTGGGGCTGTTCAGCCTGGAGAAGAGAAGGCTTCAGGGAGACCTTATAGCACCTTCCAGTACCAAAAGTGGGCTTATAAAAGAGAGGGAGAACAACTTTTCACACAGGCAAGTGCAACAAGGGGTAATGGCTTTAAACAGAAAGAGGATAGATTTAGTTCAGTTATTTGGGAGACATTCCTTACTTTGAGGGAAAGCAGGCACCAGAACAGGTTGCCCGGAGAAGTTGTGGATGCCCCATACCTGGAGTGTCCAAGACCAGGTTGGATGGGATCCTGAGCCACCTGGCTTAGTGGAAGGTGATCTTTAAAGTTCCTTTCAACCTAAACTATTCTGTGGTTTTATGATCTGTTGGCCATGACTGTACCAGGAGAAATAAAATCTGGACTTTAGACAGCACCTACTTTATAAAAGTTTGCTACTTTGTATGTGAGAATTCTGTTTTGGGTCCCAGATGTCATGCAGTATACAGCAATTTATCCATGCTTAAGAAAGGCATCTTCCAGGCTGTTTAGTAAGATGAGTATTTCATCACAAGGGACTCTGTGGAGTATTTGGAAAAGTACTACTATTTAAAAGAGGTTGTGCATAACAAACCAGGAATTTCCATGACTACTTCTAAGTGCAAGCAGAGTAAAATAGTAATGGTTTTCTGTGTTGTGTGTGATACACCTGATAGCCAAAGTGTTGTGATTTCCACTCTTCCTTTTCTTTCTAGTTTGACAGCTGTCATGTTTCTGTGTATTTCCATTCTCATGGCAGAATTTTTATTAAAAAAAC
The DNA here is from genome assembly GCA_013400975.1 of Atrichornis clamosus. NCBI lineage: Eukaryota > Metazoa > Chordata > Aves > Passeriformes > Menuridae > Atrichornis > Atrichornis clamosus. The sequence goes on along the minus strand of WBMZ01002496.1, from coordinate 76,549 downwards.
AAACCAAATTTTTATAGTGATAAAAAAATGGTGCTATTCTGTAAGTAGTGCTTCTACTGAAGGTCTAATTTTACCTTTTTAGTGCTTATATGACAGAAGAACAGAGACTTGATTTTTGACACCCAAACCACTAAATATTTTGTCTAAAGCTCAGGAATCTCCTGTTTCTGTTAAATATAGAATTACAGCATTACAGTAAAAAAGAAGAATTAAGGTGGACTATTGAACTGTTGATTTTAGTCTGCAGTGCCTTCCAGTAGGAAATGCATATAAGTAGTTAAGTGTATTATTGCAGAATAAAGTGATATTAAGGAGGCTCCTCCTCAGTTGTTTGGTAATGAAAGTACTGCGCGTATTTAAAATAAGCCATTGATCTGTGCTAGAGAACTGCAGTATTTGGGAAAAGCAAGAGCTGTTGTCTTTTTTGGGAAAGTTACTTACCTACTCTATAAAAAAAACCCCTTTTTTTTCTTTTTCTTTAGTATCAGATTATCTACACAAACTATGCCTGGGATATTTGAAGAAAATCCTTTAATTTGGAGACTATGCTTCTAGTATGACAGCATGCCTCCAAATGTCTTTAGTTAACATTAGTCCTTTGTTAGAGCTACCCTAGTCAGTATTCTAAAATATATTAAGATTTGTTGTGGAGACACTTGTACCATTTCTTTGGTAATTCTTGGAGCAAAACTACTCATATATAAATATGCCAAGACTCTGAAGAACCAGCACCTCTGATATCAAGAAATCTGTGTAGCATACTGGGTTTTTCCTCCCTGTCATTTTGATAAGTAGTAAATTATTCAAGGTAAAATTACAATCAAATGTGGCATAAAAGTATTGCAGGACTGGGATTTCATTTAAAGAGAAAAACCTGAAAAAATTCTTTCAAGTGTTCTTTACATTTGCTTTAGCTGTGTGCTTTGAGTGTTTATGGTATTAATTGTATGTAATTTCAAAGTTGTGTAGAGTGGTCAAAGCAGAAAATGGAGAAGTACTTTCCCAAGTCCTTTAAAAAGTTAACCTTTACAGTCAAGACTTGCTAAGTCTTCATTTAGGCAAGATGTCATGGGATTTGTTTGTCACGAGAAAAAAAGAAATGATAAAGCCTAATTTTTATATAAATATGTATATAGTATTCTCTGTGTTAAGAAGCATAATGAAATCTACTGTCATTTGAGTTTGAGTCCCGTGACCCCCATAATTTCTTTTCAGTTTATTGTCTTACTTCTTAATCTGTCCTCTGTCACCTTGAGTCTCCTTCTGTTCCTGCAGTTCATGTTTACAGGCTCAATCCCTCCCTAATATCATCTAGGTGAGACATAATCAGTTTGTTTGGGTTTCCACTGTTAAGATCCCCTAAGATACCACTGACCCTAAAGACTGTCTTCATATCAAATTTGGCATTTTCAGGGTTTCCTTGTGCATGTGGCACATTTAACTAAAATACGGCAATGAATGAGCAAACACAAAACCTGGGAGTCAGTCAGCCTTGTTTCTGCTAATGTGCTAGTTGTGTTTGTTATCCATATTTAGCAGCAGGTTCACTCAGAAAGACTTAGTATTGCAGGCAAAGACTGTTTTCTTCACAAAATGGCTTCTTCCTGTTCACTTGGTAAGAATAACTGCTGGCATATTTTCACAGAGTGTGAATATGAAGTGCAGAGTCATGGTCTAGTTATTTCACAAAAGACAATTTAATGGTAGTTGTAATAGAAGAGGAGGAGGAGAAGGGAGAGGACAAAATATAGGATAATATATAAAATTGTGCATCTATTTAAAGATACCTGAAGTTATATCAAGATAATATTGAAACACCTAGCCCTTAATTTGAAACGGAATATAGCAATATACTCTTCTCACTGCTGTCACACATCTATATTTTAATACCTGAGATTGTGTGTTACTGCTCTCGGGAGATGTACCTCATGACTGCATCTGCAGCAGATGCCACATGAAAGGAAGAAATGCTACTGCTCATGTACTTCATGCTTTTCTCAATGAAGGATACTACAAAGAGCTAAGTAATTTTTCTCACTTCTTATTATATACGTGCAATTTTTCTGTATCTTTTCAGCTCATGGAAAAAACTGACAGAGAGTACTACACTCTGGATGACATGTTTGTTTCCAAAGCAGCCAAGAGAGCGCGCAGCGGGGAAGAGGAAGAAGTACAAAGAAGGAAAGCAATACATGAGCACCAACAACTTGCTGCACGCATGGAAAAGTGCCCCTACTGCTTTGATAGCAGTGAACTTTCTAAACATCTTATTATTGCAATTGGCACCAAGGTAAGAAAACAGCAATTTAACAGGAATGTAGAAATAAAAAAGAAATAATGTTAGAGTGCTTAAAATTAAGAACGAAATTGCTTCAATTGAATGATTTATTGTTCTGCATGTTACTTTCCTTGCCCTTCCAGTTAATTCCACAAGTTCGTCAAGGGTGAGGAAGAAAAAGATATAAATCTGTCATGAATTTTAAAGCTAATCTTTGGTGTCAGGACTTCACATTCGTGGAAGACAGGAGCAGTAATGAAAGATCTGAGTGCAGAGATTAGACTGTAGGCGGATTTGTGGAAGACTAAATCGCACTTTACTGTAGGAAATTTGAACTGGTGAAGAACTGCATCTTGATATCAAAGAAAATTAGGTGGAGAATTCCATTTTTAAGCTTAAAATCCTTTGAAATAGACAGAAGTTTGGTTTGGAAACCTTCCTGCTTTTGTTAATGCTTGTACAAGTTGCATAAATATTTGTATTTAAAACATCTGAAATGCTTCAATATAGCCTTTTAAAAATTTTTTTCTCTAAAGATCTCATTTAGTATTGATGTTTTCATTTGATTTGAAACTATTTATAGGCCTAGTATAGATATGTATTGCAGTAGATTGCATTTCTTTTTTTATGGAACTTGTACATATATAAATTAATACAGATGCATATCTATGTATATATGTATATAATCTGTGTTTATCTAATAGATAGATAAATATACAGAGTGTCCTGGTTTTGGCTGAGATAGTTTTCTTCCCAATAGCTGGTACAATGCTGTGTTTTGGATTTAGGATGAGTGTAACTTTGGTAACACACTAATGTTTTTAGTTGTTGCTAAGTGGTGGTCAGGAACTCTTCGGCTTCTCATACTGCCCTGCCAGTGAGAAGGCTGGAGGGGCACAAGAAGTTAAGAGAGGACATAACCAGGACAGCTGACTCTAATCACCAAAGGGATATTTGTACCATTTGACTTCATACTCAGGGTATAAACTAGGGGGAAAGCTGGCCAGGGGCCAGTGCTTGGGAAGTGGCTGGACTTCGGGTGGTGGGTGGTGAGCAACTGCATTGTGTATCACTTGTTTTGTATGCTGTTGTTGTTATTATCATCATCATCATTATTTAATTTCCTGTCCTTTTAAACTGTCTTTGTCTCAACCCACAAATGTTACTTTTTTCTGGTTCTTTGCCCCCATGCCACTGGGTGCCGGGAGTGAATGAACAGCTGTATGATATCTAGTTGCCTGCCAGGTTAAACCATGACACAGAGTGTGCATTTTACATATTTATATATAACTAATATTTTATTTAAAATGCATGCAGATATTTATCTATATTAAAACATATTGGAATGGACTAAACAGTCATTTCATAATAGTTATGATACCAGTTGGTTTATAAGGCTGATATTACTTGTTGGGGAACTGCTCTCTGGATACTACTAGTTCATTTGAGGTACTGGTGGATAATGGGACCTTTTAAAAAGCACTAAAATTGCTAATTTCTTGCTGCAATTCATAGGTAGCGGCTTCTATTGGTTTGAATTTAGCAAGTAAGGTATTTCTTAGCCTCAGCAATGGGAAGGTTTCTCGTGCTCGAAAAGTGTGTGCTTCAGTTTCTGTTTGCTTTCCGTAGGTGTACTTGTCTCTGCCAAGCAACCAGTCCCTTACTGAAGGTCACTGCCTGATAGCCCCTCTACAGCACCATACTGCAGCCACTCTTTTGGATGAAGACATCTGGGAAGAAATCCAGGTCTGCTGAGAAGCTGTCTCCTGTTTTAACAGTTTTGTAGAATAATTTTGTTTTGAATAATAATATGCTTGTCATAAGTGCGTATTTTCATGATTTGCAGTCTGGCAGCTCTGCTCTGATTCCACTAAGGGGCAGAATGGTCTCGCACTGTGGATGAAAATTGGTGGTCAAATATTGCAGAACAGAGAGGCAGGGTAAATACTGAAGAAAATTTTCAATTCATAAGCACTAGAAAAAGTTTCCTGGAATGCTGTAGAACGTGCGTCCTTGAAGGTCTTTGAAGCCATATTAGAGGAACATCTATTGGAGATGAAGTAGGTACAGCTGGTCTCTCAGAAAAAGTGTATTAGTTGGCTTCACAGGATTTTCTTCGGAGTCCCAAGGAAAAGAAAAGGACTGTCAGAGGAGGCAGATCACTTAAAATGAAATACAAGCTGAAGATATATTGTTTACATATCTTCAGTTTTTTGAGCTAATCTGGGTTTTGGATGGATATCAATTGAAAGAGAACTATCTTACTTTTAAAATCACTGAGATCCCTGTTAGAATGCAATTTTCTACCTCTTTTGAAAAGAATTATTAGAATAAAGTGCTAAGCGTGAAGGGTTGTGCTTTCCAACTCTGTTATGAAGACATTTTGAAGATTTTGGGTTCTGTTTTCTTTGGAGACAGAAAATCGAGGGAGGGATATAACAAGCTTCTGCCTAAGAGATTGATTGTATTTGGCAATCCCCCACCCCCTGCCGTCAGGATTATTACAAGGGGAAAACAATTTGCAACCTCTTATATTGAAATATTGGAGACTATATCAGACTAGAGAGAGGTTTCATTGTTGCAGTTGCTGAGATCTAAAACCAGCACAATTCATAAGTTTGAAATAGTTTAAATAACGTTGGTCTTGCCTCAAGTCTGGCAGATGGATTCTCTGACTTTTCAAAGTTGCTCCCCACATTGATTCTCATGGCTGATATTGTTTTTATATAGTGTTTCCTAGTAAATTATGCTCCCCTCCAACCAGGAAGGAAATGGAGTTCTCTTGTGTATGACAGAAATGCCTAGAAAGTTGGATAAGAAGCAAATAAGTGCAACAAGTAGGATCAGGAGGCACAAAAAGAGCATGGGGAAAAGTGATAAATATATTTATCCTAGGTCTTCTGTTTATTCTAATCTCTTAACTAAATAATTACAATTTTTCTAAATTTGTATGAGAAGGAAATAGACAACGTTAATACTTTACTTAAAGATCAAGCATGTCTAGTAGAAATTCAACATAGTTTCAGTTTTGGCTGTAAAAATATGTGGTATTTATTAAAACTAAGTTTGTAGTGTTAGTTACAATTGTGTATTTCACAATAGTTTTCTAGACTTCTGTTTTTATCATAGGAAATATAGTTAATATTAAATTGATAAATAATAATACAGAATTTTCCTAGTATGATTGCTACTGTTTTCCATTTTATTGTTAGTTTATTACAAATATAATATGCTAGTGAAGTAATGCATTGTATCTGAAAGCTTTGAAAAGTTAGTTTAAATAGCACATTATTTTTCTTTAAACAGATGTTCCGAAATGCATTGGTGAAGATGTTTGAAGCTAAAGACTTGGACTGTGTATTCCTAGAAACAAACATGAGTATAAAGAAGCGGTATCATATGGTATATGAATGCATTCCTCTTCCAAAAGAAGTAGGAGATATGGCTCCAATCTACTTTAAGGTGCATGAAAATGTTTTTTCTGAAGTAATTTGAATGTATATATCATACTTAACCTATTTCTGGAAAACATTTTTTATGTTCATGTATTATTTTTGAAAAGATGTATTCTTTGATCCTTCTTCTTGATCCATTCTTTGCTAATATTCCTTGATCTTAAAATAAGCCCTGTGAGGTAATTCAGTTTGAGGTAGTCAGTGGAAGAGCTGTATTTCACTGAGCATTTGTCCCAGGTCTGACTGCACTGACAAATACTGGTAGAAGGTGAGAGAATTTTGGGCTCTTGAAGTGCTTTAAGGATTGCAATACTTCTCACTCAAGTCCTGTAGGATAACCTTAAAACACAGTACTTGTGCCTTGGCAAGCATTACATGAGCAAATAATGTTAACTGTTTTAAGAAATACCAATGTATATATTGTTTCATCCCCATTTTATTTCAGTAAGCCCAAATTTTGCGTCTTAGGTCTCTGGTGAACATTAGGCAGCATGATAGATATTTCTTTTATAGCTTTTCTGGTCTCAGAAGCTTCAAGGTTCATTGCATCTTTTGCCTGGAACTGAGTCCTTTCAGCTTTCAGCAGCTGACTCATGATTTGTTCTTTGAAATACTATTTTTGCTTTGTGGAAATAATGTGATTGGGTTTTGATGAAGTGGAGGAGCAGTATGGTGAACAACAATGCAGTAACTTTTACCTCATTTGAAAACTCTCCACTTGTTAGATCTGACTGCTGTGCTTCAGGTGCTGGTGAAACTTCTGTTTTGTTTGAATACTCAAGGAAGAAGGAAGAATAAGGTTTAATGCAATGTCATATATTTCACAAGTATCTACCATTACAATACAGAGAAAATGAAAAATTAAAAGGTACCTACACTACACTGTGCCCAATTCCATACTGTGGAGAATACAGAGTCAGCTTTAAAGGTTTTTAAGGGCAATCATCTTTCTGGATGTTGGATTCTTCTCTTAGGGTTAAAAAAGAAAGAAGGCTATTATAGTGCAATGAATTCATGAGAGGTTTTTACGGGCTGAGTGAAGAGAGAATGTGACCTATTATTTGAAACTTGTGTCAAGCAAAAGCTAAATTTAAAAAAGAAGAAAACAGAGGAACTGAATTGAGTGAGTTTGAAGATACTATATGATATCTTTATAAAGTGAGTTGTGGATAGCAGAAAGATTACCAAAACCAAAAGTTACTTTGTTAAGAAGTAATTGTTACTTGGAGTACAATATGCTTCACTACAGTTAATTCTTTACTTGCTCTATGAAGGACTCTTTTCACATTTAGATAAAATGATTTTACAGAAAGCTATAATGGAGTCTGATGAAGAGTGGTCCATGAACAAGAAGTTAATTGATCTTTCTTCGAAAGATGTTCGGAAATCTGTAAGTAATGGAATTTATTGAACCCTGAATTTATCATCAAATTCTTCTAACCTTTTTTCTTTATTAACTGTTTCAAAGAGAGAAGAAAGGGAATACAATTAGATTAGTGCATCAGAAGTTGGCATAGGTATGATGAGAATTAATAGTCCGAACTCCTAACTGACGTTAGGGAAAAGATTGCCATTTATTTCAACAATTGGTGAACTAAGCTGCCAGCATTGGTTGAGAACAAAGCTGACACTTTGAGGACATGTACCGGCATAATTTTCTTGATTAGCTCTAAGAATCAAGGTAGATCAAAGACTTGCAAATTACTTTCCTGGAACAAATATGATGTGTCTTTTTCATTACCCTAGAACAGCCATTTGTGTTGCTAAGTTTATGACGTGAAAATATAAATAGTGTTATGAATCTTCCTTTCTAAAACAAGGGAACAGTACCCTCTCTGTCTCCTGGATACTGAGATGAAACATCTTTATATAAACTAATCTTAATAATGCTGAATCCGTTAGGTTCAAAGATTGTTCCATCTGCATAATACTGAGGTGGAAGATGTGTGTTATATAGGCTTTGCCACAAGTAGTTTACCACTGTGTAGTAATAATACTTGGTTTCCAAAAGAGTCTTTTAATGAACGTGGCACCTTTGTAGTAAAAAAAATCTGAGTTTATGAGAAAGAGGAGAGGAGCCTTAATAATGAGACACAAAGTCTGATATGACAAAGAAGCTGATTACGTGCAGAAGAGTGAGGTATTCAATTAATTTGCAGCAAGGGTTTAGGAAAGACTTTAAACTTAAGGTGGATGTAAACATAAAACAAAATAAGCATCTTTGGGATATCTTCTACTCGTTGTTTCAGAACAGGGAAAGCCAACATCTGTCACAAATAAGTGAGATTCCATTTTCTTGACACATGCTAAGGCATTAAGACATGCAATTTCTTTAATAATCTTCCTAGCTGTACATTTTTGCGACTATTATATATTCATTGGAAAGTAGGCCAGTTTTCAGATTAAATCAGGACAGTTCTTTAAATCAATGAAATGTATCTGAATGTAAATTGTTACCCAACTGTGTGATTATAACATTATTTTATGGTAAAAGAAATGTCTGTACCCTTCAGGAGGCTTGGAGAGTATAGCTTAGAGACAGAGCTGAGGTTTGGGAACTTGGAGAGCTGTACCGGAAGATGGTAGTACCTAGAAGGAAGGTCAGACATGGCTGAGACATCACCTAGTGGGAGGATTGTATCCAGAAATTGTGGTGTCCAGAGGCAGAGCGGAAGCATCCAGCCCTCCTGTGCACAGCATCCACGCTTCTCTGCTTCCCTTTCCGCTCCGTGCAGCAAGGGAGCTGGGGGTGGGCAGTGGGCTGGGAGGGGACACAGCCAGGGGAGCTGGCCCAGCAGCAGACACTGTTCAGCAATAGCCCAAACACTGGCATGTTACCAACACTGCTGCAGGCACCAGTGCAAGCTCAGCACTACCTGGGCTGCTGTGGTGAGAATTGGCTCCAGCCCACTCAGACCCGGTGCATTGCTAGACACAAATAAGGTGACACTTTTCTTTAGGGTGTCACCTGCCAACCCATTTCTCCTTATTTAATGATTTTTTTAAAGTCCATTTAAAATATTTTAGGTTTCTTGCTATGCTACATTGTTCCTCTGTATTAAATCTTAATTCTTTTTGGAGTCAGTATTTCAAGCAATATATGGAACATACCTCCTGAAAATTGTATAGTTATTTGGACTGTAGCAGGGGAAATGCTTGTGAATTGCAGGCTTTGTAAATCTTATCAGTACAGAAACATCCTCAACAATTAAAGGGGTGAAAAAATAACTTGTTGCAGTGAAACAGCAGAAATTATTTGCAATACTCTAGTATATGGATCCAATTCTATCTGTCATACTGAAGGGTCTTTGTTGTGGCAGGATATCCACCATCTCCCCTGTAGGCTGACAGAATTATTAAATTGTCTGATTTGGCAAGTTAAGAATAACTTCCAGTCATGTAGAGGGGGTTTCTGGTAATGTATTCTCCATAGAGGTGTTTCCACTTCCTCCTGAGTGTCAGTGTTTTCACTGGGTAAGTATTTCCTGTTACCAGTCAACATTTTACATTCTAAAAATGCAACTGGCTAGTGGTTGTCTTAAAATTTCTGCTAAAACCATGTAATTCAGAGACGTGGAGTCAGGGAGGCTCAGTGTGCATGCTGCTACTTGGTTTATCCCCACCTCTTACCTGGTGCTGCAGCCATGGCCCTCTGGAGGTTCTCCCACCCAGTCATCATCTCTTCCATGTCCTTTTCTCTAATTGCTGTGTGTTGTTCTTTTCCCTTACCTGTTTGCTTTACTGTTTCTCTCTTGCAATTTTATGCTACATGTAGTTGGTTTGGGAGGTGGTTTAAAATAAAATGTGATGCTATCAGCTGCAAAACCATGTTCAAATTCATTCACTTGTGGGGAGGTTGACTCAATGCCAACAGTTTGTTAAACATCTGAAAATGTGGTTTTGCATATGTAGGTTCCTAAAGGATTGCCATACTTTTCTGTGGACTTTGGCCTTCAAGGAGGATTTGCTCATGTGATTGAAGATCAACACAATTTCCCTCATTACTTTGGAAAGGTATTGTTATGTAAAAGATTAATTTACCAATTATACTCTGTTTTGGAAAATGTAAGTAATTAAAACAGATGCTGCCAGAACAGTTACTTTGATGTACCCTATCTCAGTTTATTATCTGTCTTTTCTTGATGAGTCATTGTAACTTGGCTTGTTGAATAAAGGAGTAGTTGATTTTTTCACTATCTGATACTCAGATTGCAATTCTAAATTTGTGTTTCTCTTGAATTGATAGGAACTAGGAAATAGGTAGATATTTGACATTATAGGTATATAATCTTAGAGATGGAAGATGCATCTACTTAAGAATTTCCATGGCCATAGTATTGACACCTGCTTGTATAAATTAGTGTGCATACACACACAGACTCACAGACAACTTGGATTACTCCTCATGGTATACAATGTATAGTATCTACAGGAAGAGCTGTAATAAATTCTTCCTTTCTTTATTATGTCACAGCAAACATTTTTTGAAAGAGTCAGTGTTGCAAAAACATGAAGAGTGGTTGGGGAGAAATATAACTCCAGGAAGAGCAAAATGAGCAGCTTGCTTTCTCTGAACTTACCTTAGTCACAAATGCACTAATGTATGAACACTCTTGCAGTCTTAGAATATTTAAGCAGTACATCAATGTGCTGTGCTTAAAAGAATTTTGCTGAAGCAACTATCTAGCAACTGCAGCTCTTTTATTTAAATTGGTATGTATTTCAGAATTTCAAGTTTTAATTAGCACTTGAAGAAAAGTGACAATATCATAATTTGAAAATACATATTTCTTTATTCTGTGATAAGATAGTGTTAAGTAATATGGTAATTTTGCATTTATTATTACCTGTCTTAATTTTACTTGCAAAGGAAATTATTGGTGGCATGCTGGACTTGGAACCGCGGCTCTGGAGAAAAGGAATCAGACAGAACTTTGAGGAACAGAGGAAGAAGGTGTTGCAGTTTGCACAGTGGTGGAAACCATATGACTTTACCAAAAAGAAAGAATGAGAACAACCCTGGAGTCAAGGACAGTATAAGCCATAAATTACACGAAAGGATGCTTCATATGTTAAGAATAACACCAATGTGTTATGTGTTGCTAATATATTTTAAGATATAGGATGTTGTTTAATTGCTGATTATGTGTTTCGGGTTTGGACACTGTCAGTCACATGTACCTGCAAGCCTGGCAAACCAGAACTGTACAGTGGTTTTAGTTTTTCCTTTTTCAGCTGAGCCAGATCGTGGATAATATCCATGTGGCTATTTGAGTTCTTAAAAATGTAACTTTTGCTTTTGGAGTTTTTATAATGTTTGAGACAACTGATTTTTTTAATATTGTATTTAGCCAGTGCTTAATTATCATTATGAACTTTTGTAGATAATGGTGTACATTTTAAGAACATTTTGATTGATACAAATACATTGTTGCAGAAGGAAACTACAGAGAATAGTCTTCTGATTTTGTGTCCCTGAGTTCTTTAAGTTGAGGTCATTGCACTAACACAAACATTTGTGAAGGATGTGGTTGATAAACCTGCTCTTGCCCCCCTGCACAAGAATTAATGCAATTTTTTGTACTTTTTTTCAATATGAAGTATTTTTCAAGCACAAAGGATGATGAGACAGTCCATAGCTGGTGGCAAATGACAGCTTTAATAGTAACAATTACTTCTGATAACAGTAAAAGAAGAATGTCAAGGGAAAACACTGCGGAAGGCCAGCAAAGAAGAAAATCATCACAGGGATCTCCCCAAGTGACTTTTCTTCCCTTGACATTCTCTCAGGTGCCACAAGTGGTTTGCCGTAATTCTTTGCCATAATAGTTTTCATCAGGACTGGGTCAAAGTTCCTGCTTGGTTTTCCTGCTTGTGATGCCGTTAGTGCTGATTGAAGCACGCTCTGACTAGAGGCAAGAGTTGCATGTTCATTGATTGTTAAACGTGGATATCACTAGGAAATGACAATCTGCCATTTAAAGGACCACTTTCCACCATTTTATTTACTAGATTTTGTTTTTTTCTTTTGTGTAAAAGTTGCAATATGAGGGTAAGGAAGTGTGAGGCAGGGGAAAGGATGATTCTCACATTAGTGTCCACCGCTTCCCGTGGAAACCCTGACATAGCAGGCTTGGTCTATGCAGGTGCAGAGTTGGGAGAACAAGGAGAACAGGATGGAACAAGGAGAGAAGGACAGAAGGACATGGACAGAAACATTGCCACAGCATCCTCTTAGTGCACAAGGGAAAGGGTGCAGGCTGGTGAACAGAAGGCTGCAGTGCTACAGGGAAAGACTGCCATCCATGGGGGGTGGGAGGCCCTTGGCAGAGGAGAGGTTAAGGCATTGTGTAAGTGTCTCAACACGCTTCCTGTTCTTTCCCTGCTGAACTATTGCTCTGTACAGCTCTGTTAACTGTTGTGAACTGCTCAGATTAAGAAATGGATCACTAAATAGTACAGGGTTGAATAAGTGTTCCTTTCTAGTCCCTTGGTGGTCTTTTGCAGCTTTGCTGAAGAGCTGGTGCTTTCCCTGTTCCCTCCCCCACTGCTGCATTTCGGCAAACAAGTCTGGTAGAGATGGAAGTTTGCTGTGTTGTGAATTGTTTTCTGTAGGAGCTCTGTAAATTGGTGTAACTGCAAGAGAAATAACTTAAAAATAAGCTTTCATGATAATTGTAGTGATTTAATGTCTGATTTATACTGTGTTCACCAGCAATCCATGGATAAAAGGGACAGTTCTGCTATTCTCCAGTAACTTTTGATCTTCCTTAGGCTACTGGGAAGATGGCATAGCAAATAGGATATGAAATAGTAGCTGTGAGTAGTTATTTAGAATGTGGTAACCAAATCTAGGTAAAGTGCAGTCTTTGGTGGTGTAAAGCATGACTAAAAATTGTTTTCTCTGAAAGCATATGTAGCCTCTGGTCTCATCTGCCCCCTGGGATGATAGCTGGAAGCAGCAGAGTTGACTGTCTTTTAAGGCCATGGAAAAGTCTTCATGCAATGCTGTGCTGGAGATGCAATTCTTCTAACTGACATCACTTCTCTCAGAATGTGTGTTTCTCAAGGGATGTGCTGTGTTTCACAAAGGATATCCAGCTTGTACGTAGAAAAGTCCTCTGACTCATGGTCTGTGCATATTTGATTAGTCTGGTTTGAGCAGAACTACTGGTATTCTTTGGAAAGGACTCTGAAATATGGAATAAGAGTACCTCAAGCTTGTGATACAGGAAAATGCTTCTTACCCTGTTAGAAGTTTCCAGAATGGGAGACTGTGTTTATTACATGCACTGAGAATAGTATCTTCTTGTAATTGGTCGCAGACCAGACATGAGTGCCCTCAGATGAAGCTGTTCCTCTTCCTAAGTGTCTCTAAATATTCATGAGGTCATGACAGTCAACACAGCTTGTTAGGGCTCTTGTGGAAGGCATGTTATGCTTAGACTTCAGTCCTTACTCTTATAAATATTAAAATGTTTTAAATAGACCTCTTTCATCCAGAAGAATAGCCAATACCTAAGAGGTGGAATATGTAAATTCAGGTGTCTTTAGGGAGAACAGGGATTGGAAGCTTGACTTCTTACATTGTTAAAAATGTGCTTCTGTGTACTCTTTTGTGTAACCAGGGAGGAAAAGGATCTTCTCTCTTCAAGTGAATCTACATGTGTGATTTAACAGGTGTTAGAACATATCCATGTCCTGTCCTGTGTTACGGGAAGATCAGGTAATACGTGCTGCTGCTCTTCTGCACCGTGCCTGGCGTAAAATGCAATGTTTCCCTGGTATCAGGTCCACTCTTTCCAACTATGAGAACTCCCCTCCTTTGTATTTCCTTGCTATGCTGGAGCAATTGGGTCAGAAGTCTCATCTCCCTCAAGCCTTAATACCTTGAAGAGTCACTGCCTGTCGTGTCTTAGGATAAAAGAACTAAACAGGCTCCAGTGAGATGTTCACTTTCTTTGCTTTTCTCAGGCTGTTCTGTTCAACCAGGCCCATGTGGTTGCCGTAAAAAAGCTGCCTGAAACACAGATCTAATGTTAAGGGCCCACTTTTGGAAGTTAACTATTTTTGCTCAAATTTGTACCACACCATTAGCTACAAAATGAAGTGCAAAAGCTGCCAAGGTATCATTATTCTGATCCATAGCCAATAGTTGTTTGATGTCAAGGTGATTGCCTGAAGTCATCAGTTGATGTAAACTGAAGTAATGAAAAATGAGACTGATATAAGCTGGGGTGAACTCATGGAACTAAAGTGGAACGACTTTCAGCTAGTTACTGATGTTCTCCTGAACATCTCCGAAATTCTCATTTATGCCCATATTCCACTTGCTTTTCACTATCAGCATTGTTTTGGTCACAGGTCTATTCACAGCACCCTATGAGTGTTGCCCTTTGCTATTGGCAGATAGTGACAGGGCTGCCACCCAGCAGGAGCTTTGAGAGACTTGGATGGAATTATGTGCCATAAGTTCTTGCAGTGATTTACAGTCACGTTGGTTGAATTTAAAAGTATATATTACTGGACATTCCTGAAAACTCTGAGGAAAATGTTATCTGTAATTATAATATAGATTCAAGATTTTAAAAGCCCTAAGTAACTTAAGCTTTAGAAAGCAGAGTGAACACAGAATTTTGCTATTATCTCTTTTTACAAACAGCACATGCTTCTCAAGAGATTTCTGTTCACCAGCTCCCCACTTTTATTGAAGTGTAGTTTTCTGTGGGAAGCTTTTGGATTATTTTCTCTTTAAAGCAAAAATATTTTGGTCAGTATTAGGACAGAAACATGATATGGAATTCATCTCGCATCTGTGTGAGTTGTTCTTGTCTATGTATATAGCTGTCTGTAAGACTGTGGATAAACAGCACTTTATATTTCCTACCAAATACAAAGCCTTTTAAAAACTTTGTTTTAAACTCGAGAAAAAGAGAATAGCATCCTCCAAGGAGATCTTAATCCTCAGCACCTTGATCTTCACAGCTCTTTGCAAACATGCACTTTGTATGTCTGAAGGTTTTGACAAACACAGCTCCCTCTGTCAGCTGCAAATCTGCCATCCCTTCAAATCAGGTGAATTTGCCCCCACGCCTTTGTACATCCCCTGCCCCAACCCAGCACTTGGGATTTGAGTTGCTTGTAGCACCTAGAAAGTCCTCTCAGATCCCAGCCCCTCGTGCACCCCTGAGACCCCATTCACTTCAGTTGAACACATCATTCTTGAAGTGCTTCTTGTCCATGAATACTGTTTTAAATAATTTATGACTGCACAGTCTTTTATTTTTAGCTTCTGTGCTAAGCTTCCAAATCAAATCATGATGGGAACTGCTGTCCGTGATGATTTTGTTGTTTTGCTTTCCACTAATGGAAAACAAGCAGAGTCTTGCAGTTAAACAGTGTGGTTGTCTTCCTTAGTATATTTTTTATACACATCAAACAGGAATACAGGTAGATGAGAACGGTAATAATGATTTTGGCATATTAAATAATTAATTTTAAAAAGGTCAGTGAGTCCCTGCTTAACAAAACAGTAGTGCTAGAAAGCATGGATTATCTTTTTATGTTGGGAAGTGAGAACATGCAAGAGGGTTGTGAGGACTCACAGGGGGTTGTGAGCTGGGTGGTGCAGTCGACACAACAGAAGGACAGGATGTCATCCAACTATTGGACAAGCTTGAGGAGTGGGCCCATGAGAGCCTCAGGAGGTTCAACAAGTCTACGTGCAAGGTGCTACTCCTGGGTCAGGGCAATTCCAGACAGTACAGACTGGGAGAAGTCATGGAGATCACCTGGACATGACCTGTCAATGTGTGCTCACATCCCAGAAAGCCAGTTGTATCCTGGGATACATCAAAAGTGCCGTGGCAAGCAGGGTGAGGGAGGTGATTCTGCCCCTCTGCTCTGCTCTGGTTTTTATCATCATGGGATGCCTAACTTCTGATGCTATGAGTCCTGTGGTGTTTTACACGTGTCTGCTTTACATAGGGCAATAAAATGGTGATGTTTCATTTTCTTCAACTACCCTATATACATTACTTGTGTTTTGCAGCCATCTTTGTGCAGCTTCTGGTTCCTGTGTTTTAGTCTCACAGAAGTTTTCTGGCTATGCAGTTTTTATTCATGGTTTTGTTTTTTGTTTTTTCCCCCATGTAACGTGTAGCCTGCAGTATGTCTTTGAGGGTGCCAACAAGAGTGCTTTTCCTGCGTGCTGTCCTGCTTAGCTTCTCTGTATGCGAGTACTTCTTAATTAAGTAGACTGGCACTGCCTGATCCTGAGGAGTCCTTGGAAGCCTGTGCTGTTCCCTTTCCTAGTAGGTGGGGTCTTGTGGAGAGGGTCTGTTTACTGGAGAAGGGCTGCACCATTACTGATAGTCTCCCTCGGGAGTCTGTTGTGCAGGAGGACAGATCCTGAAGAATAATCTAAAAACTGTCCCTCTCACCTTCTCAGGAACCGTGTTTCACATCTGGATCAGCTTACTAAGGATATTTACTAATGAAGCCCCAGTAAGGTGACACAGCAGCCAATTATTTTTTGCACTGAGTTCCCACTTGTTTAATGACTGACAGCAGGACCTTTTAAAACTGCAGGCCTGACAACTTTGTGTTAAATCTGTTATTTCAGTTTAGTCTTTAACAGTATGTCTAAACCCCAACCTGAATCCCCAAATGTAATCACATTACAGACCAATTATCTGCTCGCTGAGTCACTTTGTCAGTTTGACAGCATGCCTAGCAGAAAATTTTGATTCCTTTCAATTCTTTGATTAAAGAAATGAATTAATTCAGAGTTTTATTTTGTTTGGAGATATGAAAGTCTGACTCTCCCACTGATTCATAGTCACCATTTGAAGCTGGAGAGTTCTCTTTTCTGTTAAATGTAGCGAGCGGTCACAGTTCTGGGCAAAACCCTTCTCATTGCTGTGCTGGGGCACAGATCCCTGGTCTCCCTGCATTTGAAGGCAATACTCCCAGCTAATTGCCTGTGTTGGCCAGAGGTTGGCTGTATTTCAGTGTCATGAATGGCCAATTCAACACGTAGTCATGAAGAGGGAGTTGTTCCTTACGAAGGATGTCTTCCTTATGGATTATTACTTAAATATACAGAGAATGCAAAAATGTGTAGACAGAGTTTGGAGCTTGGAAAGGATCTTTTGGACTTGAACAAGTGGGTCTTGAAGTTTGAAGTTAGAAAATACTCAGTTTGACCTTCAGAATATTTGGTTGGCTTAGAAAAGTTGGGTATCTGCAGCCTGCACTGAAGACTGGGAACTGTTAACAAAATAATACTGCCATAGGTCTCTGTTTAATATATTTTCTACTCATTATAATGGGAAAGGAATAGCATTAGCATTGGCATTTTGAAACTGTTCCCCAAATACCACAAATACATTATGATTTAGAATTTATGAACATTGTATTGCTATCAGCATTCTGTAGACTAAATCAGGCGTTGTGCTGGCTGTTGCCCAGTCACATAATTAGACCATCCATGTCATAAGGAGTTAAAAAAACCCTCACCCAGAGCAGAGGAAAGTTCATACTTTTCATTCCCATTTTGCTAATGAGGAATGACCCACAGGAAGATTAGAGCTGGGCGGGCTCCCACTCAACACCGTGCTGTCCCTCCTGGGCAGGTGTGGTCAGCACAGGGCAATGCTTGATGGGAGGGAAATTAGGGAAAGGAAAATTGTCAGAGATCTAAGTAAGGACATAATAGGAATGTGTAGGGATAAAATCAGAAGGGCTAAAATGTGAAGTGGATCTAGTGACTTTTAGGGTCATAAAAGACAGGGTCTTAGCTTTAACATCTATGCTAAGAGGAAGGCACTGAAACCATGGCATCATTTCTGTGTTAAGAAGAATGTCAAATAACTGATGGTGCAGAAGAGATATGAAGTAATTTTGGCTTCTAACTTTATAAAAAAGAATAATTTTTACCAGACTCTAAACACAATTAAGTTTTCAAAAGGGAAAATAGTTGTCAGGAATAAGGAAAGAAGAGGTAGCACAAAATGTTCAATAACTTACATGCATGTCAGTTTTTAAAAAATAAGGAAGAAATTAACTGGATGCTGTAGAGTATTTGGGGGAGATGTGAAAATATCATTAATTACTGCAAACTAATAAATATTTACAGCTACATTCAAATATAGTAAGTGTAAAATTGCCTAGACCTATGGTGCATAGGTTTGTTCCTGTTCTCATGGACCTTTTTCCTGGGAAAAAAAAAGCAAGCAAACTCTCAAAAAGAATATATTTTATGTTCTCTTCAAGAGAATCTTCTGTAAAAATCTTCCTTAAAAAGAATACTTCCTTAAAAAGGAAGTATCTTTCCATCTAAGCAATGCTTTCAGTATTTCCACTTTTGAGTTTTCTGTCATTATGCAGTCTAAATAAAATTCATCTGTGAAAAATTTCTTTCAGATAGAGCTTTACTGCCAAGAGTATAATTTTCACTATCCTCTTGGGAATTTGTGCAGCAGAAAGGTTGTTTTGAAGTGCACAAAACCTGCTCTTTGTGCTGGGTAATTTTGCACCCTCCAGTGGCCATGAGGCTCCTTTTTTAGTCCCAAATTCCCTGAAGCCGATAAAACACATGGCTGCAAGAAGAAAATGTTCAGATTCTGAAAGCCTTCTGTGTGCTTTTTTCCTATAATCAAGTAATCCACAGCTGTTTCCAAAAGGATATCTTCCAGTAACTCTGTGGTTTTATGAAAATTTTCTCCTTCTTTCCACAGTACTCTACCACTGCTGGGGAAAAAAAAAGGTAAATGTCACCTCTGACATTCCATTTATGTTTAATAACTGCCACAGACAGCAGAAGTCCTGCAGCATTGTCACCTTTGACGAGTTTTGTAGTATCACAGAAAAATGGCCCATGGGAGTTAAAATTAATGAGCTGTGGTTCTATGTCGGCGTCTCCAAGCACCTCTTCCTTCTGCTGGGACAAGCCCTCAGAGAGGAGAAAGTGCTGACACAGTTTATGTATTCTTTCCCAGGCAGGCATCAGCAAGAGGTAGTGAAGTTCTGAGTACCTCAGTGGTTGCCTATGTTTGTTCCCAACTAAGTAACAAACTGCTTGAAACTTTGGCCATATGTAGAAAGAAGTATCTCTCAAATGTCCGTCAGTATCCTCTGGAAGAGAACCTGATGGGTGACTGTGGAACTGTAGATGTATTTCAAGCAAGACCCCTTATATGTCTTTTGAATTCAGTTTTTACATTGAGAAATTTACCTTTTATCCTCTGAGAAGCCACCAAAGGCAACATTACGCACGCTGGCAGGTAATCCTCAGCCTTCGATTCTTCTATAACGCGACAGAATTTGCTTGGAAACTAATTCTGCAGTTTCACTAAGAAATGTTTCAAGAAGTGTAGGCTTTTCACTACTCAGTGGTGAGGTGCAAGGAGTAGAATACATCTCACCTTAAATTTAGGGGCGTGATTTAACACCATTATAGGGAAGATGTCTAAACTCCTGTTACAGTCAGCGTGGTGAGCAGAGTTGAGAGAGTGATTCAGTCTACTGAGCGTGGGTGGTGTTCTTAGGATGAGCCAGCGGACCCCAAGCCATGTCCTGTCCTGCCTGGCCCTCCATGGGCTGTAATGGGAACTCAGGCACCTGCCTCACATGTAAACCTGCATTGTAGAAACCCGAATCCAGGAAGGCTGGGTTGTAGACTGCGTTTTTGTGTAGAAAATTATCATCAATATTTTTTTCCTTCTATATAGGAGTTACAGTCTATAGAATATAACTTTTCCACGGTGAATCTTCCAGCAGCCATCAGAACACTACTGAATTTTCTTGCTCTAAGATATTAGCCAAATTATGTTCTTTTAAAGGTGGGAAAGTTTAATATTTTTCACAAATTAAATATTAAATGTTTGTTAATATATTTTAATGTTCAAATGAGGGATGGGGACTGTGGGAGAATCGAGGGCTCACCTTTCTAAAGCCACAGGATCTTAACTGAGGCCAGCCCCAAAGAAATGAGGGTAAGTTTCCATATAAACCAGTAGTTATATTTCAGAAGTACAAGGAACTGGCCAATGTCTCAGAGGACTTGCAGAAGAAAAACATTTTTCTAAAAACAGACTAAAGAGAACCCAGGGACTTACGCTCTTCTAACTCACCTTGGAACTGGAAGAAAAGCAAGTAAACATCTAATGGTTGATACATATCGATAAGAAAAAATAAACAAAAAAAGGATTTTGAAAATTCCTCAAGACTGCTTTTTTGTTTGAATGGCCTACAGACAAAGCAATAGATATTATATATGTGGAATGTTAATGATTCTGTAACTCATGTGTGACACTTCCATAAGCAACCTACGAGGATGATGAAACCCTGAAAATGTTGGTATATTCTACTATTCAATTCACATATTTGGTCTCATACAGCACTGGGATCCAGATGATCAGTATGATGCTATTAAATGTTATGTGGTTGTTAGGTTTAGGATATATGATTTTTAAAGCTTTAGCACAATCCTGAAAGTGTGAAGAACAGCAAGGAGGTAATTTTGGCAGAATGGGAATTATTTTGAGCTTGTATTCAAATCCCCAGACAGGACAAAGGACCTCAGAAATCCATTTTGCTCAAGATGGGACGAAGCATTGTGTGTATCAACACACGATGCTTCTGGAGTGTAGTTTTGCTGCCTTGCACATAAAAGCAAGACGGTAACATATGAGAGGTGTTAGAAAATGATGAAGAATGAAGATTGGACAGAAGCAGTCACATCCCTCTTCTCCTTTTCCCCCTGCCCTTAATGAAAAGAACATGATTCTATTTTCCTTTCCCCATTTAGGTCAAATTTTAACATGTCAGATGTGTTCTGCTGAGCTCCAGTTCTCGTGTTCTTCTTACACAAATTGTGGTACGTATTCCCCTAGGTCACATCACTAGCCTCTCCCTTTGACTGGCTAAACCCCCTGTCTTTCATTCTTGCTGACTTTTATGAACTGTTTTATTTAATGACTTCAGGTGTTGAGGGGTTTTTTTGTTTCCCTAGTACAGGCCCCTGAGCAGGTCAGATCTCTTGCTTGACACCATTATGGATAATACAGCATTCTTGGTCAAATCAGAAATCCCAGGGGCAGGATAACTCTGATCTCTGTACTCATGCTGAGCACAACAAAGAAGAGGAGTTGCTGGCATAGAGCTCTGGACTCTTATGCTGACAGTGAACCTGTTATTTCAGACAGGACATGTATCTTTGGAGGATCTGGTGTTCTTTGCGGCTGATGTTTCTGGATGCACTGCAAGAGCATCAGGAAATAGAAAATTTAATAAAAATAACATACAGCTATCAAGGCCAAGAGTTTGGTTATGGGCTCATGACTGCCTACATTTGCAAAAAAGTCTCTCTGTTCTTTAAATTATTGCTCAAAGGACTGAGAAGAGCCCCTGGCTCCACACTGAACAGCCCATGATGTGGCATCTGTCCTCCAAAGTTCCCCAAACAAAAGGTAGCACAGATACTTCCCTAAGCTTGAGAAGATTATATGGTTGTTATGTGAATCTTGACTGCTACTGCACTTGTAATTACACAGAAGAACGCTTCTGTATTTTGTTTTATTTTTGGTTTTTGAATAAATTTATTCTAGCGGAATGGCTCAGGACTTTGGGAATGATGTGCAGTGATGTTTACGTCTTAGTTTTTTCATTCCTGATTATATTGATTTCAGACTACTAACTCAGTTTTCTGTTAGCATGATGATTTTATTGTCTAATAGTTATTTTTTTGAGGAAACAAAAGTGATTTTGAAATAAAATATATAAGTATTTTATTACTACTTGAGTCTCCAAGAGGATCAGTCAAGAAATGCTGAGAATATACAGAACAAGAGAAGTTTCTGTCCCAAATACTCCATAATCTATGGGAAAGGAAAGACTATCAGCCTTTTATTTAGAGATGGGAAACCAAGATACAAAAAGATACCTTTTCCCGTTGTGCTACAGCTGCCATTATATTCAAGATGATTGAATATATTCAAGTGTGTTTTCAAGTCTTTGAGATTTGAGCATGAGACATGTTGGCATGTACAGAACAACTTTCCACTACCTGTATCAAAAGCTTTATATGTAGAAATTATGTTCCCTCCTTTGGTGAGACAGAGACAATAGGAACTCAGGCCAACACAATCCATTTAATACAGAAAACCTTTGGTCACTGAGAATTGGACCAGGAAAAGACCTACTCAGGCACAGCCTTGAAGACATCAGCCTCAGCTTTGTCGCTGACAGAGGGAAAACATGATTATTGCAAGTGTTGTTCAGTATTTGAGGGGGGGTTTGGGTCTATGCAAAGCTAATTATGGGATATCAGAAGAGGTTTGTGGGATTAAGTAAAATTTATTATGGGAAGTTTAGGGGAAGGGAATAGTTCAAGGTAAATGGATGAGGAACAAGCATGAGGCAATGAGAAGGAGGGACAGAAATAGTTCAATGTACTGAGCCCTGTGCCTGCCCAGCATTCCTATCTTTGTATTAAATGCTTTTCCCAAACCATTCTCTCTTTGTGATCTTGCTATGCTGTGTGTGAGAGCTGCGATGTCTAAGCGTCAGCATCTGGAGAAGCACTGGGGAGGTCTAGCTGCCAGCAACTGTACACGAGAGACCCAAATGCCAGTAACTGGAAAAATCTGAGTGTGTAATTATTTCTGCAGTGAATTTATCTGTGTGCATACATACTTATGTCTGCCAGCAAACTTTGGAACTGCATTAGCTGGAGGAGACTTGCCTCCAGCAAGACCTGAGGTCTGAGTTGATGGCTGGGTAAGGATCCTGTCTTGCATGGATGTTAGGAAGACTGAGAAGCTGTGCTGGTATTTGAGAGGTCAGTGGATGTGGGATGCCCGTGAAATGAGTGTGTGCATCTGTTTTGCTACTGTGCCTCCAACTGGGTGAGCCAGTGGGTAGGAAGAGACCTGCATGTGGGGAAAGCACGGAATGGGCATGGACGTTACTGGGGCTGTGCTGGCATCTGAGGAGTCAGGGACTGTGGACGTGCTTGTGAACCTGGAGAGCACAGGCACGTGTGTGCTCACTACCAGGTTTCAGTCCCGACCTGCTGGAGAAGAGGGCGGGGACTGAGCCCGTAGTGCCTGTACGTGTGCACTGCTGCTGTTTGTGGGGATGCTGGCAAAGGCCGTGCTGTCTGTGGCAGCCTGCCTGGCAGCCCCCGTCAGTGTCCTGTGTGTGTCAGGGATACACCCTCGGCCCCACTCCTGGCCGACCCTGTAAGCATCTGAGATATGTGAAAACTGCTTTGCATTTGAGTGGCATTCCTGAAGGCTCTAAGTATATGGTATCAAAGGCATGGACTTAATTAAATGACCCTCTTAAAACAGTGGCCATATGGTATCCTGCTTCCTACAGCTGCTAGCAATAAAAGAAAAAGAAGTCATGTTAAAGGTCGTGTCTTATTTCCACCGGTTACTGAAAACATGCCTTCCTAAAACTCCCACAGCACCAAATGTAATGACTCACTGCCTCTGTTTATTCCTTAATTACAAAGTTCCTATGTGGGGGTCTCAATTTTATGACAACAAATCTCACTGGCACGACTTTCATAATGACTCTGCTCCATGGCATGTTTGAGCTCAAGCATGGAATTAGACCGAGGGAAAAATGTTTACAGTGGGATTTCCAGTAATGGAAACCTCCATCATCCCCAGCTCCAGCACCTACAGACTCAGAGCCAAAGAAAAAAATGACTGGAAAATTCTGGGGAACCTGCTGTGCATGCCAAGCAAGAGGAACCAGAAAACTGTAAACATTAAGGGAGACAGTGGTGATATATGTGGTGGTACAGGTAGAACCACATAAAGAAAACCACTTCCAGGTAAGTATTCCATCATCACATGCTTCCCACAGTGCTGCTGGAACCAGACTCTTGAAAATAATGCTATTTTACTCTGTAATTTGGAAGCCAGAAGGAATTGTAGTTATCCAGTTGACTGATGTCCAGCTTTTATCTGAAATTTGCTAATAAAATAACCTTGTTTTCCTGACTGCCTCTAGTTACAGCCTAATGTGTGCTCCTACCGGTGGCAGAGCCTTGATTAATGGCTCTGATGGTGATACTGCTTTTGTGATAGGAGGTCCTGCCAACCTGAAGAGAAGCTAATCCCAAAAGAGAGACAAGGCACAAAAGGGGAAACTGCTCTAGGCGTGCTGAGAAAGTAGATCAGAGCGGACAAAGGAGGAACTCTGATGGCCCTGGAAATATGCTGGATGAAGTTGCTGAGGGTGCTCAGAGAAAGTACAAAAATGGTTTCTGAAAATGAGAAGGAAATGAAACATTGGAAGAGCAATTGAGGGAAGAAGCTGAGAGCAAATTCTTTCCTTCTTATTTTCACCTCAATTGGTATGAAGATTAGGAGAGACAAAAGAGTTTTCAAGAGGTCTGAGTCATCTCTTCTAATTTAGGGGAGAAATATTCTGCAGAGTCCTCTCTCCTCTTCAGGGTGTGCTTCTGGGTATCAGTCTGCCTAACTGAGGTGGCTTTAGGCCTTGCAGAGAAAATTGCAATTGCATTAAGTCTACTTGCTGCCTTAACACAAGCAGAAGGAAATGTCTTTGGGGGAGTTGCTGAGCTTGCAAGCACCCGCTTTTGATGATTTTGGTTTCAAAGGTGGCATGTATTACCACTGAATAATTAAAGTGTTATGCTAATTAATCTGGACCTACAGATCATAGTGTCTCTGAAATACATTTTCTCCATTAATTAGTGATTTCAACAGTGTGGTTAGGTACAACAAAGTCTGCCTTTTCCTGGCAGGGCATTTCCTCTAGCTTCTTTCAATGTGATTTTCTGAAAGAAAATAAAATCTCATATTCCTTTAAAAAACCTTCATTTGGACAATAATTCCTTGAGAAACTGTACTAAAAGGAGTTTCTTTAGATGCTTAAGTGGAGAATGCAGAAAGAAATAACTGCCACACATCCAACCCGAGGAGCTGGAGATGAATCTTTTCCACCAGCCTTTTAACCAAACCAGTGTGGGCTGCCCGACACACAGGCTGCAGCCCAGCAAGAAAGATTTCCTGGCAAGTCCAAGGACAATACTGGTTCTCAACTTGCTTTTTCAGTGCTGTTCAGGACAACATCACACAACAAGGACTTGTGTTAACCTATTAATTACATTTTTCTATTAAGAAGCCTTGGTACAATTTGACCCCTAACATAATTTATTCCTCCTGTGCAAAGGAATGACTCAAGTTTTTGTAGCTGTTGTGACTGACTAAAAGTATATTACTCACTTTGTATGAAAAATGATGCTGGAGACATATGACTCCAGAATGGCTGTTCTGCAGCCATTTTGTGGTCCTTGTCTCTCTCCCACTATAAATCTTAAACTTTTTAAGGTATTTCCAACTCTCTTATTGAAATTTGCTTCAATTTAATGTTCAACATTCAAGGTATTGCTTAGAAAAATTATCCAGGAGTATAAAAAGATGCAGATTCCCTAGTGAAAGGCAGGTTCTCCTGAGACACAACATTTCTTCCCCTCGGCATTATCCGAGTTTGCATGAAAAGCCTTGGAGAGGGAGGCAAACCCTTTGTTGGAGGGTCTAGGTGTCTTCCTACAGTATTACAGACACCTTATATACATAATAAGTATATTCCTACAGTATTACAGACACCTTATATACATAATAAGTATATTCCTACAGTATTACAGACACCTTATATACAGACATCTTATATACATAATAAAATTTTGCTTGGCCCAAACAGTTTAAAACCCAAAGAAAAAGAGGCACAAACTGATGAAAGAAGTTGGGGAAAACTGGCTTTTGTGGATAACAGGACAAAGGTTCTCTACTCAACTATAGAACTGTTCTTGATAACCTGGAGCAATACCAGGTGCTTGGACCTTTTTCCATCATTCTGTCAGTGTACATAATAAACTGAGGGTCTTTAATCCCCATTACATGGAAGGCTTTAGTGTAAGTGGTCCTAACTGGCTTAAGCAGTTTTTAATTTTTTTAAATTGAGTTTATCTGTAAAAATATATGCTCAGTAAAATGACTTAGAGTTTCATGCTTGCTAGACAGCATAATCAGTCTGCATCCTGGGCCTGTCAGGATGTATGGAAGACTGACTTAAGGAACTCAAAGGCCGTTTGCACAAAAAGCAGTCTGGCAGTACTGTGTGAGGTGGTAGAGGTGACAAGAGCATTGGAATTAGGGACCTCATGGTTTGCTAGGAAATTGCTCTAGATAAGGAAGAGGAAATGTCTTCCGGATCTCATATTCAAATGCATTATGAGGGGAGCAGTGCTGTGCTGCGGGAAGAGTGTGGGAGAGGGATGCCAGCACTGGGAGAGGGATGCCAGCACTGGAAGTGGGATGCCAGCACTGGCAGCTGCCAGAGGACCCTGGCCGGCCTCACCAGAGTAGCACAGCGTACCTTGCCTGTGTTGCTCAGGGCAATGGGTTGCATCAGTAACACAGATCCTGGGAATTTTTCATGCTTTTCTTTCCTGGTTTCCTGCTTTTCTTTTCCTGGTTTCTTTCCCCTTAGCTTCAGCACACAAGCTGTGTCATGAATGTGTCACGCCAGCAGGGCTGCACCATCATGTGGGCTGCAGGCAATCCGGCCTGGACACCAGCTCCCACCAGGCTGCATTATGTGGAATGTCTATGGGTTATTTAATTAATACAGCAAATACGAATGACGTGTGAGGTGGAGATATTGAGCCTGAACTTTGCATGGGAATGTTGTCTGCCTGGATTTCTCCAGGGTTTTCAATACCCTTTCCCACAGCTGCTTACTGGAAAAACTTGTGGAATACAGTCTGGACAAGTGGTCCGTGCAGTGGGTGGGGAACTGGCTGGCCAGCTGCACCTGAGGGTGCTGGTAAATAGCTCCTTTTCAAACTGGCAACCTGAAGCAAGTGGGGTTCCCCAGGAACTGGTGTTGTCCCTGGAGCAGTTCAGTACCTTCCAAAGTGGTCTGGAAGGTGGGATCAAGTGTGCCCTGACAAAGTTTGCCCATGATACCAAATTGAGCAGGGAAGACACTTGGGAAGGGAAAGCCATTCTTCAGGAACAGCTGGATAGGCTGGAAGAACGGGCTAGCAAGAACCTTATGAATTCATCAACACAAGGTTAAGGTCTTGCACCTGGGAAAATATAATCCAGGAGCACAGTTTAGCCTGGGATCTACCCATCTGGAGAGCAGCTCTGTGGGAAGGGTCCTGGGGGCCCTGGTGGACAAACAGCCCTCTGCAAACAATGTGCTGCTGTGGCAAAGAAATCCAACAGGACGCTGGGCTGCATCAGCAAGGGACCACCAGCAGAAATAGAGAAGTCATTATCCCATTCTACTCAGTGCCACGGTGCGTCAGGCCACATCTGCAATACTGTGCTCAGTTCCGGTTCCTGCTATACAAAAAAGGTGTGGACAGGCTGGAGAGGGCCCAGTCTGATGTTCCAAGGGCTGGCAAGCCTGGCTGAGGAAAGGCTGAGAGAACTGACTCTGTTCAGCCTTGAGAAGAAAAGAATTAGGGAAGAACTTATTACCATGTTCCAGTCTTTAAAGGGTGGCTACAAAGAACATGGAGACTCCCCATTTGCAGGGAGTCATATGGAAAAGATGAGGGATAATGGGTACGAATTACTCTTCCTGTTGGGCACAGGAGGAAAATTTTACACAATGAGAACAATCAGCCATTGAAATGATTTCTCCAGGGAAGTGGTGGGTTCCCCAGTGCTGGGCACTTTTAAGATTCAGCTGGACAGGGTGCTGGGCCATTTTGTCTACACCACAATTTTGCCAAGAAAGTTGAACCAGGTGATCCCTGAGGTCCCTTTCCAACCCGGTGTTCTGTGATTCTACGACTTTTCAGCCCAAGAAAATGACACTAACATTGGAATGGTTTCATGCTCTTTCTCCCTGTTGCAGTTACTGGGAGGTGGTGTCTGAAACTGCTACAAGCAGCAGCAAGAAAGAGCTGTAATAAAGGCATCAGTTTAGGTTTCAAATATATTCTGCACATAAGTGGAAGATGAGAGATGACACTAAGTACTCTTTAGGCCTATTGCCTTATTACAGATGACAGAGGTGCATTTAGACAAATCTGGATAAGCAGCCAAGCAGTATTTGGAGAAGAGGGGGAATTGGGTGCTTAGACAGTAGTTGCGTTTTGGCAGGCCTTCATGATGAGCTGGGAATAAATATCTGCATAATGAGACTTTGGTAGATGTACTACAACTATAACCAAGACACAGATATTAGCAAGGCAATGGTGTATTTTTCTTGTAAAACCAGGTGCTATTCCACATATTTTCTATTTCTTTTCTAAATATAGTTGAAAATTATCCCAGAGAGAAGAATGAGAGGTGATGTTTTTTCCTACTATTAAGATGCTCCCCCAACAGTATTACTCACAGCATCACCGTTGTGGTTTGGTACTGGGAAGCTGTGAAAACATGTCCTTATCCCCTCAAGCACTAAGAATAAACCTCATCTTCCCCAGCAAAATCAGATGCATGGACAACATAGCTTAGGCAGAAAAACTCTAACCTCCTATCCCAAAATGTTCTGGGTAAAGTTTGTTACTGAAGCAGCTGTGGAAAGGCCAGGTGGCTGTAAAGGGCAGCAGGGCTGGAGATGGTCCCTGTGCACGCCAGCAAGGGGAGAGCCTCCTCGGAAATATGTACCTTCCTCTTCTTTAGCACGGCCACCTTCAGACCTTGGCAGAGGATCAGCTTCTTCATAGACATCCAAAGGAACCTGCTTTTGGCATTGTCAAACTGGCACGGGTGGTGTGGTGCCCCTCACTCCTCTTTCCTAGGGACAGCAGCATTTGAAAGCTGTGCAATGGACTGGTTATTCCTACATCAGCTTCTGAATCCTGCACAAGGAAGACAGCTGCCCTCTGTGGAAATGTCCCTGCGAACACTGGTGAAGCTGAGCAGAAGAAGGAAATCTCCACTGCAGCAATAAGTGTTAGAAAGTGTGTATCTGAAGTCACAGCTGAGGCTGAACTCTGTTTTTGCTAGAAAATCAAAGAGAAGATACAAAATGTCAAGGGATAGGAAAGAAAACAGGGAAAATATTCAGATCAAAAAAACCCCCAGCTGACACTGGTTTGCATCAGTAGAGATCACAGCCCTATTTGTACTAATGGACTTTCCTGAGGTAAAGAGTTACATCTATTTATCTTGAAATGACACTTGACAAAGAGCAAAGTGTCTATTATAATCTCATTTAATAAACTGTTAAGCCACTTAAATACGCTTTTTATCTGATTTATCCACTGGAAACGTGTGCTTTAGCAATTCATTAACCTTCCTTCTAATTATGTGGGTATAGGCAGCACTCTGCTATGGCCCTGCAGAACTACAGCACAAGAAATTTTGTTCTTTTGCTCAAAGTACATGTTTGCTTCTGGAAGGGGGTACAGAAGGGTCAGAGGGATGTAGTTGTTTGTATCCTCCCTTGGATTTACTGGAATAATTACTTACTTGTTCAGAATTAGCCATTACTTCAGTACAGATTTTATTACAGGTCAAAGACACACTTGTGGAAGCAAAACCAAATCTCCTACTAAAATAAAAAAAATAACAGATAAAATCAGATACAGCAATTCTACTTCAAGGAAAATATAAATAAGTACTTCATTAAAGATGCTCTCAGAGGAAATAAGCTGGCTTGGAAGAGTTCTGAACTTCGGGGACATTTGCTCAATGTGGAGCCAAGTTCAAGCTTTGCAGTCTTTCTGAAGGGAATGTGGTGGGCTCAGAGGATGAGAATGCTGATAAGCACCAGAGAGCTTCTAGGTTGCAACGTCTCACAGTGCAGTTTAGAGTGGAGTCCAACCCTGGCTGCTCTTAAAACAAACTTTCCAGGACAATTTTGAGGCTGACCACAGTTATGGAGGCAGTTTGTTTGAAATGCTCGGTGCCTAGAGGTGAGTTCATGCTGTCTGACATGGACATTCTGCAGAGCTTTGAAGACTGCTATTTCCCAGCTTTAGTATTCATTATTTCAGCTGTATCATGTGACAGCCACGTCCAAAGGCTGCTGATGCACCAGGGGAACCAAACCTTGGAATGAAAATGGGAAAATCAAAACATTCCATGTCTTCCTTCAGTACTCTTGGGAGAAACACTAGGAAGATTTCCAAGGTGTTTTTCATCCTTCTCTCTTTTGTTACCCATATTTATTCTCTCACTCCAGGAAGGGTGTCGCAGGTGTTGTGACAGCTGGGGGACAGGTCTATGGCTTCTAAGAAGTGCTCTGCCACCTTACCTAGCATGTGAAGAGGATGCCTGCTAATGTGTGTGCTCAACATGCAGCAAAGGTTAGAGCATGGACTGTCCTTCTGCTCCCTGTCAAGTGCCACAGGAGCCCTTGTCCATTAGTGTGGATTTTACGTAATAAATCTGTCACCAGAACAGCCAGTAAAAATGAGACCGAGCCCCTCTGACAGTACATGGGCTATGAGGTGCAAACAGTAATGTGAATGCTGCTCTGAGCAGCTGTCACAGGAATGCTACTGTTCTCCACAGGGCTCTGACTTCTGTGAGTCAGGAGAGAGGTTTGAGGGAAAGCAGACATTATCCTGCATCTAGCACCAAAGGAAGAACAAGTACAAAGTTCTGCATAAAAATTCAGTGTTAGAAGAATATGTGGGAGCAGTGTGGGAAAAGCAGTGCTGAGTCCTGGAGAGAGAGGGCTAATGACAAAAGTAGGTCTATCTCTTTGTGGACTTGCTCTGAACAGATGTGAGCATGGTGCTGCCTCTGACCTGGATGGAACACTGGCTAGCTGTGCGGAGCAGTGCTCCCAGTGGTGCTGGGATGTCTATGGCTGCAGGCTCAACGCCCTGCTGACCACAGTGGCAGAGCGAGCTCACGGCTGGCTGCCTATGGACAACAGCCAGTATAATCACAGGAATGTTCCTGTTGAGTGCGTGTCTGAGCTGTGTGGAGACCTTCATGGTTTGTATTTCACTCACTGGAGTGTAAATGACATCACAGAATGGCCTTTGCTACCTGCTCCCTTACCAAAGGTTGTAACTTGAGGACATTCCCTGACGCACTTTTACTGCAGTGCAACTCCACTGGCGCTTCTCTGGCTGTCAGTCCCTACTGGACAAGCAACTAGGACTTTCTGAGGAGGAAAGCTGGTTGCTTGGGTAGAACAGGACCACCATTCCTCCCCATATACAACAAATTTTGTACAAGGTGAACCCTAGGTGTTATTTTTTTGCTAGTCCCCACCCCCAGATGCTCAAACCCATCCATCCATGAACAACTGAAACTACTTCATTAACAGTTGCTGCTGCACATCCCCTGTGTATTTTGGGGACGTGTGGCTGTGAATATCTTTACATACAATTCAGAGCACTGTGCATGTTCTGCCCAGTGAATGGGGGAGGAGTGCATGCTGCTGCGTATTTTTCACCAAAAGTGCCTACGACACAACATGTGTGAAGTGGGGGATGTAAGATTAAACCAGCCCTTGCTGTGCATCAAGGTGAATGACTGCACAAGAAGCAGGACCACTATTGAACAGCCTGGGATTTCCATCTGATATTTCATTCAGGTTTTCCTGAGAGAAAAGGGGTCACATGCTGCTGTGAATGGACAGGGAGTGAGTGCTTGCCATGCTGTGGTGGACTGTGACAAGCCCTGAGGTTTGCTGTTGGAGAGTAGTGGCATACACAGTATAAAATCCAACATTAGTCAAGTAATGAATTTGATGGAGTAATGGACAGGGGTATCTCTTCCAGCATGTCACTGTTAGATTTTATCTGCCCAGAAACTGGGATATTTATTATTCAAGTGGATCTGCCATGGCATTTGGATTCAGCCCAATGAAATGTTTTGGTTATAATGGGGAGGCCTAAGACCTGAGTGGGAAGACCATGAAATGACTTTTAAGACTAGTTTTCTTGCAGGAACCACCTTGTTGACAGAAACTCTTTCATGTTTAATGCCATGTAAAGTGCGATGTACAGCAACTTGCTTAAGTGAATGAGCAATGAGTAATATGAAAGCGATATAATAATGCAAATATAACATAAAAACCCTTGAGACATTCATGACAAGAATCCCATCTTTTTGTCTCAGTGTATTTCAGAATGCCCTAAGGGAACCTTTTTTCCAGAAGAAAAGCTGAGTTATGAATTTTCCTATTATATCTAATTGTAAAGGGAGATTCCTGTAACAAAAACTGAGCTGCCTCGAGGGTGCCCGTGTCTCTTGAAATTGAATATCCATCCATGAGGATGTGTGACCTTGTTGCCAGATCATGTACTCAGTGCTTCTCTTTTGATTTTAAATCTGGTGCTCTCCTGAGATAATAGGTGCCTCTGTGGGGCTTACCAGTATAGATATGGAATAAGAAGAGCATGTGGTAACCAACCAAACAGGCAATAAAAATATAACTGCTTGGAGTTTATTTGAATATGTTTGAACTTATTTGTGGATGAATGAATGTGTGACTGTCGTCCCTATATATCCTAAGCATTATAATGGAGAGAGGATGAAGAGTTCCCCTTACTCTCCTTTGAAACCACAGTTTCTGCCAGAGCAGATGATCCCTCTCCTACTTCATTGTTCAGCCCTTATAGTCCTACTTCCTGCCTTACCGACTGGTGTGGGAATCCCCTGTGCACCCTCACAGCAATTCAGTAGGTTACAAATTTGCTAGAAAGCTTAACCACAATGAACACAAAGACCCTTCTTATGAAGTGCTGTAGCCTTGCAATCTGGCTACCCTTGACAAAGTAAGACAGAAAAAAATGCACACTGCTCCTTATGCAAGGAGATTCAAAGTTTATTGCTGTTCAACTTTGCAGATGCTGGCACGGGGTGGGGAGTCAGGCCTACTGACAACAGAAGACTCTCACGTCATTGAGAGCTGTGTCATCCCACTTTCCCTGGGGTTCCTCCACCTTTGTTTGGAGCCCACAGATGGCCCCACGGGTGCAGCTGCTGCTCCATGGGCCAAAGTGACCCCCTGAAAGTCCCCAGCCCTCCAGCTTGGTCCCGCTGGAGCAGGCAAACCTCACATTGTTCACTGCCGTGTTGTCACGCAGGTACTGCCACTTTTCCACACGCAGCGAGAAGGAAACCAGCTTGTTGCTGGAGCAGAGCTGGGCCTCGGTCCAGTTTCCCCACCTGCCAGAGAAGATAGTTACTCACCAAGGCTTGCTCAGCCTCTGCTGTGCTCTAATCAGCACTGCAAAGTGCCTGTTGTCCTGAAAGACCCAGGGCAAGGGACCCTCACATGGGCAGCAGGTTTCTAGGATCACCTGTTTCACTCTGCTTCCCCACCATCCCCTGGATGTCCAGCTACCACCAGCTGCGGGCTGCCCTGTTCCTTGGGAATTTCAGCTGCTTGCTTTGTCCCTGTTACTTAAGGTACTTTCCAAGGTAAGCATTTGAGGAAAACAAGAAAATATAGGTTTAAGATCTGTATTTTTTGAACTTTTCTTCATCTTCCAAAGCACTGTTCCTTTCCCTGGGACCAGATCTTTACTCTGAAGCCCTCACACTTTGCGGCCAAGGGGAACTTCCCCACCTTGGCAAGCGGGGTGTTAAGGCACTTTCACAGGGGATGTGTGGGTGCCTATGGAGAAACTATTGCACAGGTTTCCCTTCCTGCTCCCCAGAAGCTGCTGCCCTGAAGGAGGATGAGCAAGTGAAGACACTCAGCACCCCACAGAGGACTCGATGACTGTGCCGTCTGTGCAGAGCAGGCGGATGCCGTTCAGAGCCGTGTCATCGCCAAGCAGCCAAAATCCCTGGTAGGGCTGGACCTTAGAATAGGGGAAGAAACTGGGACAGGTCAGCACTGCTCCCCATTTACAAGAAGTGATGCCTTGAGCCCTCTTGGTGAGGGGTGACAGGGGGCTTTGGGGACAGAGTGAGAAAATTAGTGCAGCTGAGCTGAGCTGTGAGGCAGCTTCATGGCATTTCTCAGGAATTCCTTTTTGCTGTTGCCCACGTTTTTCTCCAAGTGGTGGAACAGAGTCTCTGGACACAGGAATGCTTGGCAGCTGCTGTCCCAGGTCATTCCCACCCTCTCACCATGTGAGATACCCAGAGCTGGCATGCTGGCAGGTGGGACTTGTCACAGCCACCTGGGAAGAGGCTCTGCTGTACGGATCCCAGGTCTTTTCTTACCCGAGAGACCCCTCTGCTAAGAAATCTCTTGCTGGCAGGGAGCCTGCAGAGCTACTCTGTGCTAGAGATTTCTTGCTGAGAAGCCTGCATGATGCAGATACAATACAAACTAAAGTGATAGACTGAAGTGTAGTGGCCAGCCCTGCTACGATCAGAACAAAATAACATTGTTTCACAGCAGGTTTTTTTTCCCCACCCCGAAGAAGCAAAACCTTACCTTCAATTCAAATCCCTTTGCGTAGCCACTGGGGCAAAATTGCTTGTCCCCCCAGGAGCCCCAGGGGCCCACATTAGGCACCATGCGGATGGACTCATATTGCCGTGCCTCTGTGCCCTGGAGGCAGCAGGAGCCCAGCAGGCAGAGGATGACCGGGATGAGCAGCTGCATCGCAGGAAGCCTGCTCGGTGCCTCACTGCATGGAGGTGTTGGCACAGCAGAATTTATTAGCCAGGAGAGTGGGTGGGAGTCCCTGGGGAGTGTCAACAAAGCCCACCGGGAGTGCTCACTGTTGGTACCTGCTGCTCCTGCTGCCTGCCTGCCCTCAGTGGTGAGGCCGCCTGGTAGGCGCTGGCTGGGAGACTTGCAGGGCTGTGGAAACCTGTGCATGCGAGGGAAGGAAAGGGAGGCAGAGCTGGGAGCATTCCCCAAGGGAATGCTGTGGTTTGAAGAAGGGTCCTGGCAATGCTGCCAGGAGGGTGTTGGAGAGAGAGAGGTGGGAGGAGGAGTAGTGGACTGGAAAGGGAAGGAACCTCTGAGGGGCCGAGGCAAAATTTGAGATGGAGCAGTCTCAGGGTCTTTAGCCCCGTGGAAGTCTTCACTTGTTTCCTCCTTGCTGTCCTTCTCTCC
This sequence comes from Atrichornis clamosus, assembly GCA_013400975.1. Taxonomy (NCBI): domain Eukaryota; kingdom Metazoa; phylum Chordata; class Aves; order Passeriformes; family Menuridae; genus Atrichornis; species Atrichornis clamosus. The sequence goes on along the minus strand of WBMZ01002496.1, from coordinate 41,809 downwards.
TTAACGTCCCACTGAGGCTGAGGGAAAGTGCCTGCACTGGAAGCCATTACATATTGCTCTGGGACGTGCATGAAAGTGGAGGTGGCTAAAGTGTGTCGACCCCGCCTGGCAAAATGAGTTCTCCAGCTGCCACCCACCTCGTGTGTCCCTTGCTGAGCTCACTCCAGTATGTTTGCATCTTTCTTGTGCTGGGGACAGGGGTATGGGAGCAAAACTGCATGTGGCTGCATCATCCCGTGGAGCTGTCCGGATGCAGCTTGCAGCTGCTCAGGTGTGTCTTTAGGAGGTGTGGGCATCCAGAGAGGGTGGGAGTGTCCAGCAGAACCACACCCTGCTGTTGTGCCTCTCTCAGATGTGAGTTCCTGTTTCATTCCGTGTTCCTCTAAAGGGACTAGCCAGAGAAGAAGCCTCTGCTGACAGCAATATTCAAGGGTATCCTTGGAGTAATTTCAGACTAGGCTGAGCTGCTCCCAGTCCATTGAAGAGTCTGTGATGATGTCACCAGGGAGAGTTGTCATGTGAGGTCTATACTACCACTATATCAGCATGTATCAGCAGTGTAATATATATGTGTGTATATATATCTATATATCTCAGTACATACCAGCACTATAAACACAGCCAGCATAGGGAGAAAGAGTTAATCCAGGCTTCAGTTACTGAAGAATGGAATGGCCTGCTTCTGTTAGAGCCACTTAGTGTAGGTGAAGGAGGAAGTGTTGCGTTCAGCTGAAACCCGTTGGTGTTACCCCTTGGGTATAATCGTAAAGGTCCTCAGGTACTCAAAAACAGCCCAAATGAGACAATGAAGACAAAGATGTCCTACTGTGCTATTGTATCTCATAGACAGCAGCAACATGCCAGAAAGAAGACAACAGAGATGAAGGGCTATGTGGTCAGGGTCCTCGTCAGGAGAATGGATATTTTGCCACTCCTGGGTGACATAGGACTTTCTAAGCTTGAGGTGTTGATTGGATTTCCTCATAAGAGTGGCAGCAACCACAGCAAGAACAGTGGGCTGTTGCAGGTGTCCAGTGAAGACCTGTGAATAAGTGTTATTATCAGCCCTCTTCATTAACCATGCTGGCTGCATGATGAGGCTTTCAGGGTATGGGGAAAGTTATGTCTATAGGGTGGAGCAGTGTCAGAGATACCTAGAACTGTACAAGGATCTTAAAGCAGTGAAGAAGGGAGGAAATCCTGAGCTGACTGGTGCCAAAAAAGTAGATATATATCCACAGAGCTAAATCTTGCTCTGTTTGAGTCCCTCTTAATGACAGAGCCTGTTATCCCTGTCTGAACTTTCACACATCTCCTCCTGTTTCCTTTCTGTCAATCAGTCTGAGCTCCAGCCCCAACAGCCCTGCCACTGCAGGTAGCAAGAGGGAGATCCTGGCTGCAAAAAGACCCTGCTCAGCTGATTTTTTGTTGTTCCTTTTGGCTGTGTGGGGAGAAGGTGGCAGAAGCAATGGTGCTGGGTCAGTGGTTCTGGGATGTTCCCGCAAGAAGCAGTGAAAACTATTCGCACAAGCAATTATCTGCCTGTGGGAGAAATGGAACATTGGATGCATTTCTGTAACTTCACTGAGGGGAGCAAGAAAACAAACAAGGAACTAATCTCAGGTTTATATTTTCCTCTCTTGTCTCTCATTAATTTTTAACCCTTCCAAAGTGATGACTCTTCTTCTTGGGTCAAAGAACTTTCCCTCCCCTCCTCTCTCTCTCTCTTTTCACTACAGAAAACCTTCCCAGCTCTAGGAGTAAGGAATGGACTGAAATGAAAAGGATGGGATTAGTATCAGCAGTTGAATTTGTGATGCTGAAGTGCAGGGCCAATGAGTACTTTTGGGTGGACCTGTGGATACACTGAACTTCCTCGAGTATCCAGTGATGTCTCTAACATCCCTGCTAATTAACATTTTATCATCTGGGGAAGCACTTTTGCTTCACCCACTGCTTCTTTTTCTCCTCAGGTAACCTGCACATTTCCAGCCAGGCATGAAAAGCACCAGCTTGCAAGCCCAGGATGGGAGGATTTTTAATTATGTTTCATGGGAAAGCTGGAGTTTGAACTCCGTGAGTCTGGCAGCTTCTCTGCTGGTAAGCTATGGCAGCTAGTGGTAGGATCGTCTTATGTGGCATGTCCTTTCTTTTTTTAATCAAACTATTGGAAGGCAGGAGACCACTGGACTCAGCAACAAAAGTGAAATCATAATGGTCAATACAGAGCAAAGATCAGTTCTGTAGTTTTGCAAACATATAAACCATAAGGAAATATATTTATTTTTTTGGACAACTTAAGTATTCCTCGTGACGACAAAAAAGAACTGAGAGTTACAATGAAGTGAAAATATTAGAAAACAGTGCAGGTGCTCAAAATAATAAGAAATCAGCAGAATAACAGAAGGTAATCACAGAGTCAAAACATCAAGATTAAAGAATGAAGTGTTTACAGAAGCCTTGTTGTCATTGCATGTACACATTTACATTGTAGATACCTAAATGCAGGTTAGGTGAATCCCCCTTTCCCTAGTGCAGGTTAGGTGAATCCCCCTTTCCCTAGGCCAGAAGGTGTTTTGTTATTTACTGCACATTTATAAGATGGTGGGGCTCTCCAGAAGCTGTTTTCTAAGTTGACCTTCTCGAGCAACATAAACCTTCTTAGGTGGTGGTGAGAAAGAGTTACTTTAAGTTGTGTGTGGGCTGAAAACATTCTTGCAATGGCCTTTGTAATGTCATTGGCGATAAAACCGGTTAATTTGTTCCCACATCAGTAAACTAAAGACAGTTTTTGGATGAAAGAACTAGTATCAAGTATTCTTTGGTGCTGCCAAGGGGATCAGTCAGCCTTTGAAACTGACGTTCAACTCCTGTCTCTGTCATGTCAGTTTAAAAACAGATGCAGTTCCTTTTGGCTGTTTTGGCTGTTAAAAACAAGGCTCGAAAGGTATTTGCTCCCCCTTGGACCTGCAGGGGCTGCAGGTGGCCCTTTGCTCCCCCGTGGACCTCCATGGGCTGTTTGGGGCAAAGCTGCCTCCCCACGGACTGCAGGGGAATCTCAGCACTGGCACCTGGAGCACGTCCTGCCCCTCCTTCTGCGCTGACCTGGGTGTCTGCAGGGCTGTTCCTCTCACACGTTCTCACTCCTCTCTCCAGTTGCTGGGCAGCATTTTTACCCTTTCTTAAATATGTTTATCACAGAGGTGCCACCAGCACCGATGGGCTCAGCTTTGGTCCGTGGTGAATATGTCCTGGAGCCGATTGGCATTGGCTCTGTCTGACATGGGTGCAGCTCCTGGCATCTTCTTACAGAAGCCATCCCTGCAGTTCCGCCACTGCAGAGACTTTGCCACAAAAATCCAGTACAGATTGGCAGACCCCACTGTAATATCTAAGCTGGAATAAGAGGCCTCAGATCACCCTTGGAGCAATTTTTTAAAACTGACCTCATGTTTGCCTCTGTTTAGCTTTCCAGTAATTTTAAATGGCACATTATCCATCATTACTATGACCTTAACTCTTCCAGTTTAGAGACATCTTAGACCTCTAGAGTACTTATTACCGGTTTTAGTCATTAATTACTATTCACTCTGTGACTTTTTTCATCTTTCTTCTAAAGTAATTTTGATTTCTACCTAAACTGTTTTAAGAACCCTAACCCCAAAAATGGCTGGAGCCATCTGAATGCAAAGCTTCTTCCACTATGATTATTGAGCAAATAAATTATTTTAAAATGGCCATGTCTGCTGTGATCTTCTTCTATAATATCAGCTGGTCCTACAGATTTTCTGACAGGGTCCTGAATCTTTGATGTGAAGAAACATTAATAGTGTTAATTCCCTTTGCTATTTGTTTCTCAAGTGCTTTTTGTCTGCTGTGTTTTCACATGCAATCTGCCACCAGATATGTTACTTCTATTTTTTCTGTCTGGCCACGGTTTTAGCACTCACTGTCTCCTGCAGCCTCCTCTACCTTATGGTTTGACATTGCCAATTTCCTTTTACCCTTGCTCAAGTGCATGTTAATAACTTGTGTCTCCTGGGCCTGTTCTTCCAGCACCATAACCTTCAGGCCACTCCTGCTGTCAGTCAGTCTACAAGCCCTACAACTCTACAGGCCCTACAACTCTACAAGCCCTACAAGTCTAGAAGTCCTTTGAAGACTGCCTTTTGGTAGGAAGGATTGGGAAGGACCCTGTGCAGGGTCTGTATCCATGTTTTTTCAGTGAGCAAGGGGAATAGTGAGCCATGAGATACTCTGAGCACTCATGAGGACTTGGCAGCAGAGACCTACAGCATCACCTTAGCCCCGAGATGCAAACAGAGAGAGACAGGCATCCTGCAGCTGTGGAAGTGCCCCAGCCAACACCAGTCTCTCTGTATTACATCACACCAATTGCAGCTGTTGTCTGAGAAAGCTGGAAGGCAGGTCAGCAGCTTTTCCAGGCGACTTGCCTGCCCGCTGCCCAACTTGTTCCCACCTGATCAAGGAGCAGGAATCCTGACTGCAGTTGGGGCGAAGAATGAGGGGCTGATGGTGCCCCACAGCCATCCCTGAGTGTTTACTAGGAGGGTTTTTCTGAAGATCTAAAGAGAGTGAATGAAAATTAACTGAGAATTAAGTGTTTCTCTTTGTGTATGAATTCTGCCAAGAAATCTCTTCCAGGTGGTGAGCCCTGGGAACTTTATCACTATCAAAGTTTTGTTGGTATTTCATTCCAAGCAAAGCCGTAGCTATCCTGGCATGGTGTACTGCTGCCAGCTCTTGCTCACTTTGAAGAGTGAAAATAAACAAATTTGACAAAAGATTTTTTTGTGGGGAAAAATAGTCTTCAAAACTTGACTGGATATGACCCTCAGAAACTTGATCTTTCTTTGAAGTTGTCCCTCCTTTGAGCAGGGCATTCAGGTTCTGTGAAAAAGCCATATCTGCTGAGATGTTGTCTGGGACTGAACTGGTGTAAAACTGGATATATGGCAGTGTTACTGCCATAACTGTGACAGCAAAATGCTTCTCTGGACTTGTCCTCTGAGTTAATTCTGAACACATTTCTTGCCTGATTTATGCTCTTCCTCCTAGTTTACACAGTCACTTCTCTACTTTAATCAATTTCCAGACATTATCTCATCCCTTCTCTTTCCTAAAACACACAGATTTATCTTTTTGAGCTCTTCCTTTGCACTTCCTTCTGGTATTTTCTGTGTTGTCTGGGGACTTTGGACATTTGAATAGTTAAATCCTCATTACTTCTGTCTTCAAAGTCTAAAAATTCTTCTTTAATAACATCCCTCCAGTCTCAAACCTGAGTTTCAGATATTCTTTTAGCTGTTATACCCCAAGGGCCCATTTGCTGATTGCAAACAGAGGGGAAGTAAAAAAACTCAAACCACCTCACAAGGAAAATACCTCAATCACAAATGAATTATCCTTGTGAGACTGGATATTGAAAGTACAAGGGCAGAAGGTAGATCATGGAAAAGGAGAGGATTTTATTGTCATTGCAAATCCCTTGATACAGTCACAGGTGGAAAAATCCCTTTGTTAGCCCAGGAGGCTCCATGGGCACAGCAAGGACAGAGCTGTGCTGCTGAGCTCTTTTGTCCTGAGCGTGCAGGACCAGAGCAGGCAAAGAGCAGCTGCAGAGGGTTTGCATGTCAACAATTCATCTTGAGCCTAATGAAAGAGCAGTCACTGGGCAGCTCCTAGCTTTGGAAATGAGGGCATTGTTGCAGCAGCAGCATACGGTAATACAGCCCTTATAGTCCCTGCTGCTGTCTGCTCCGGTGTCCTCTGACAGCAGCTGTCAGGGTGAGGAGAGGCACTGCTCGGTACAGCAGCCAGACAGGAAACCTGCCCGTGCTTGCTGAGGAGCTGGGACACTTGGGCGCTCTTTGGAGTTCATTGGTGGGGGAAGCAGATGTTAGACTGGATGTAAATTAGGTCCTCAACCAGCCAAGTAAAGGTGCAGCCAGAGAGCTTTTCTCTTTTCACGGTCCTGTTTCTGGTCCCGTGGCTGTTTCCTTTTGATCCCTGCCTTTTGCAGTGTCCTGCTTTGGTGGGCTCCCACCGGCTCACTGATAACCTTTTCCCCAGGCACTGCATGCACTGTGCTCTCCCACCTTTCATCTCCTCTCTGGGACATGCTGGCACATGGGAGGTGCTCTTGATTTGGTGGCTATGTGACGTGCCCGCAGCATAAGGACACTCTTTTGTGACTGGCTCTGCCCACTGAGATGAAGCAGATAACATGCATTACATGTAACTTTTTTTTGCCCTCAAATGGGAAATGGGTAATAACCTGAGTTTAGCTTTGTTTCCTCCTATCTGTTGCCTGACCAAATCCAATTTCCACAAAGAAACTTAGTGAAGAATGAACAGCGAGGTCTCTGGGAAGAAATTCACTGGCAGGGAAATGCCAGGCCAGGTCATTATTAATGGTTGTCTATAAAATAAATAACAAGCTTATTAACTTTGCAGGCCACAGCAAACTGGAATAGGCTGCAAGTACTTTGGAAGACACAGCCCGAGCTTGACAAATGATCCTGTCAAGTTGGAGAAATAGTTTGAGATAAATAGGATGCAGTTCTTCAGGGACAAGGGTGAGCTTCCACCTTATGCAGAAATAAGCAGCTGCATGAAGAAAAATACCTGCATTAACATCCCTCTGCAGAGAAGAGTCTGGGGGTCATAAAGGGTCAAAGGCAAAGAGTGAGTCAGAGGCATCAGGTCACCTCCATGCCAAGAAATATGAACCAAATTACAGCCTACAAGACAAATGCAGTGACTTGTCTTCTCAGCATGTGTGAGCCCCCAGTGGGGCTGCTCTGCTCAGCTGAGGGCACTGAACTTCCAGAAGGATGTGGGCCAGTTGGATAGAGTCCAAGAGAAAGCAAGAAAACTGGTCAGCAGTCTGGAAAACATGACCTGTACATAGCAAGCATAAGAGTTGGGACCATGTAATCAAGATGTGGGAGAGGGAGTCGTGGGAAGAGCAGTTCAATTAGGGGTCTGCAGCTCATGCTGCTGTGGGAGAATATGGGGAGGACAATGCAGGGAGCTCAGGGGAGAAAGCCTACCCCAGGTTTTTCTGTCTTCTTCCTCACTGGGCTGCCTCCATGCCGTGTAGAGCCAGGCTGGGTGGCAGCTGTAAGGGGCCGAGGGGGGAGGCTGGCGGCTGTACAGGAACCTCTGCTCAAGAGGGAGATGTAGGGAGTACATTGGGGAGGTAGGCATTTCTCCAGGGACTTAGAAACCATATCACAGTAGGAGTGCAGGGGGTCTGCAGGGAGTGAGAAGGTTAGCGAGTCCCCATGCCCAGCACTACAAACAGCTCACAGCCTCTGCGGGAAGGGGGCAGGATTAGAGCCTGCAGCAGTGCAGAATACTGCTGCAAAGTGGAAGGGAATGACCTGGCCTCTGTCTGTCTGAGACAAAGAATAATGGATGAGCACTGCAGCAGGCTGAGATTGGCCCTTGATAACAATAATTAAGCCTAGGGAGATAGCAAGATCTCTGTCACTGGAGGATTTTTGGCCAAGTTTGAGCAGACGTGCATCAGAGGTGACTAGTGCGCAGTTATTGCTTTGGAGTAGAAATGCACTAGAAGACCTCCTGAACATCTTTCCAGACCTGTTTGCTCTAAGCTAGTGACTAATTGTGCAAGTCAAGCGCCCAGCCCGACCTTCAGTTGCTGAGCTGTGGCAGAGCCCCCAGGAGCTGCTTTCTGCTCTGGAGACTCACTGGGCACGAGGCTGCTCCTGGCGAGGATGGGGACCCAAGTGGGAAGAGCCCCATGGGGAGCGGTGCAGCTCTCAGGGGCACGGCACAGTGTGCACCGCAGGGACTCTGCAGCCACAGGCTCTTGGCTGAAGTACTGGTTGCTGGAGGTGTGACTGAATGGACTGAGGTGGGAGGGAGATGCCAATTCTCCCCCTCAGGCACACAGGATCATGTCATATTTGTCTGTAGGCCTGCTGGGGACAGCTTTCCCTGGGGCCCTGCCTGGCTGCTTGCCCCTGCCCCTGCACCGCTGTGCTCCCAGGCACCAGTGCCTCCGTGGGTGCCACAGAGAGGGGAGTGTGAAATGCCAAGTGACAGGCGTTTATGGGAGCTTCACACCCGTGAATGGCTGCAGGCTGCTGCCAAAAGCATCATTACACTGTGTTTATTTTCTCTGTATTTCCAGGGAAAAGTTGGGAAAAAATCGAGACTACGAGCAACGGCAATTGAACAGCTGGGATCTAACTGTTTACACAAACTTGTGATGGAGGATGTAAGTAACCAGGGTCATACACACATTTATTGCTGCATTTATTGGATTAAATATTTGAAAATATTTGTTAAATCACATATTTTACTGCATGCATTATATTTTACTGCGAGTGTAAGTCTCTCCTGAATTTCCCATCCCCTCTGCAACTGGCCAGCAGACTGGAAGTACTAAATAATCTTCAACTTTTATTAATACAAGCTGGACTAGAGTTGCTGATAAGGAACTGTTGGACATCAAATTCCTGCTGCCTGGGGAGTCCTTTTCCTGACCAGCAATGTGAGCCTAGCAAAGGGTAAATATCCCCCAAGCAGCAGTGAAGAAAACAAACAAAGAAATAAATCCTGCCTAGCAGTGACATGAAAGGAATACCATGGATCCAGTTTTCTGGGATACTTGGCACTTTTCTCCAGCTACAGAATTGTTCATGGAGCTGGGTGAGCCCAAGCGAGCTTGCCTGAGTGCTGACACAGGTCTGGCCTGGGTAGTGGTTAGGAAACACCCTCTCAGACTGGCATCAGCTCATTTTTAAGGTAAGGATAGAAGGTGAAAGGACTTTTAGGGGTCAAACAGGGAAAAGGAGGGTAGAAACAGTGCTTTGCTTGAGTAAACTCTCTCTCAAAAAAAAAACCCTACAAAAACAATCCCTCTGAGCTTCTCTGCTAGTGCTAGACATGGACTAATTATTCAGGTGATCAATTTAAGGAACAGGACTTGCACTGTGTGCTTTGGAATATGTTCACTTTTTAGCAATGCTTCTGTGCGACTGGAAAGTTTCTCCAGTCTGGGTCCCTGCTGGTGCAGCAGCAGGGAAAACCTGATGTGGGAGCAGGGACAGCAGATCTCCAGTGCACCAGTAGCAGCCAGTGTTGACTCACCAACACAGCTCTCCTCTGCAGAGGTGGAGTGTATTCTGGTTAGGGCTGTCTGAGATAAGTGACAGATTATAAAGAGCCTCATGGGAAATCCTCCTGCTGCCATCAACTGCAAGGACTTGTTCATTTAGTGAGGCTGCTCTAAACCCAGAGAGAAAATGGAGAAACACTTCTTCAAACCTTGTAAGGAAGAACAAAGGGTCGTCTTTGAACACTGCAGGATCATTCCCCACCCTACCAGCACAGGATCTGGTTACAGGACTTGGCTGCAGGGCATGTCAGGCCAAGGTAAAATAAGCCATTGTTGGGAGCCACAGTGGGCAAAATGACTGTGGCCTCGGGCTGGAAAGCCAGGCTGGGAACACTGCGGTTGTTGCAGAGGGAAGGTTGGGGTGCCTGCACTGTGGCTATTGCTGGGGGAAGATCTTTCCGCAGTCACTGCCTCCAGCTTTCCCATCTCCTCAGGCAGCAACTGGAGAACTGTGCTGCCCCATGCCCGTCCCATCCTGTCGCCTCTGCCAGCAGCAGGATATGGAGAAGTGGCAATTACTGTGGGGAGAAGTGTGGCCCCAGTCAAGGCTTCCAAATGTCCCTCTGCCCTGGCATCAGCCAGAATAACAGGCCCTCATTCATTTCTTTCACAGCTCTGCCTCTCCCTGCTAATCTTCTTTTCCAGTAGTGAACATCAATACACACCATATCTTCCTTGTTGGGGTCTTGGAGTTAACTTCGCTATGCTGCTAAGGGGATTTGAGCCATCTCCAATTTGTTTTATCAGGGCACATTCATTTCCTGACGTATCTGGAGCAGACATTTTCAATGGCTAGCATTGTGTTACCTCCAAGTGAAACTGCCTTAAAATACCCTGCACAGGGTGTACTCTTGATGCTAAAGGCTCAGGCTGAATCCTGGTGATGTGAGCAAGGTGTATGGACTGGAGATGACAACAAGAGAGGAGAGGCAGCTCTGTCTTGCAAACACCTCTTAGCTCAGGGAGACAGAACTACACTAGAATCATTTTCCCATTTCCTTTCTCTTACTCCTATAGCACCCTCCCCAGACGCTGTCCTTATTTTCCTGGTAACCAAGTCTGCTTCTTTGCTGATACAAACCTTACTTCTGCTTTTCCTCCCACTGTTTCCCTGAAGAACTGAACCTCCAGTCCTCCTGTGAAGAGGCGAGGGTTGTCTACACAGAAGGTGCACCATTCACAGTGTGTTTGAGCTGCTGCATGGCAGGAGAGAATAAAACCAATTAACACTCATGGCAATGACTTAATGACTTTGACAGCTGTGCAGTAAAGCAGGTGCTCTTCAGAGCTGTGTCATCACCTCTACTTTTGGCAGACTCCACGCAGAAGGAAACAAAGATCTGGTGACAGGGCAAAAGATTGGAACACAACAAAGTCACCTCAGTTTTATTCAGGGACTGAATAAAATTCTGTACCTCTTTTGATTTACATGAGTCCCTTAAAAATTCCATTAAAACTGAAGTTGACACACCACGTGATTTCAATACTGATTCACAAAGTTGACTGTTTTCTGAGTATTTCTTTTTCATCAAGGCTGTAAAGCTGAGGTCCTGGATCTTGTTTTCTGCCTTGCCCTTGTCTCCCTTCTCATCAGCTTGTCGTCCCCAGGCTCCAGCAGAGCATTCATTTCTTGCAGCAACACAGAGAACATAACAGTTTCCCAGCATCATGGGAGGGAAGAACCCAGGCTTGATTTGCATGAATTTATGCACTAAGGCTTCCTTTTGTCTGAGGAACCTTTAGCTAATAGATCCCTCACTGGCTGGAGCCATGGTCTAATTACAAGATAAAATTGTGCAGGTGTGGCCACAGAAGAGACACTGCTGTTAATAGAGTGTTTTTTTACAGTGACTTGCCCCAGTTTGGAGAGAAGACTGTCTCTCTTTTTGTGTGTGAGTGTGTGTGTTTGTGTAACTGCATTTCATGTAGAGGTACAGTTAAAATAAAGAAGACCTCACCCTCACTGGTGAAGCTACTGTGGCCAAGCTGGTTGGACCTGAATTTCAAGAAAGGCATGGGCTTTGCCCATCTATACCTGACTGTGGGTGAAGAAGGGGCAAAATGACCAAAGCATTGAGGAAATTCCCCAAAACAAGTGTCACTCAAGTGAAGTGTGCAGAAACCACGTGCGGTGCTCAAAGCCTTTCAAAGATCAAGTGCAATCCTACTTGGAGGAAAAGGTCAAGATGAGGGAATGGAGGCTGACAGCTAGGGCATTTGCATGGGAGGTTAACAGGGTTTGTGTCTTTATGGATTGCCCTATTTTTGTGAAAGATTTTCTTGGTAAAGGTCCATGAATTCTCAAGAAATGGTAAAAAATCCATATTCCATCTGCATAAAATTGCTGAAAAACTGGACATTCTGGGGGAAATCTAGATATGTGATAGTTTTTGGCATGCAGCCTAGGAAACTGTGAACTGCTGCAGTCACTGCAGGTGGTGGTGCAGTGGAAAATCATGTTCTGGGATCAAGGAGGGTTTTCAGAGGGAGTTTATGACATATGGGTAGCTGGCATAAAACACTACTGGCAGTGAGGACTTACCTGTAGTGCAAATCCAGTGTATCCACTACAGTGATAGTGGAGATTTCCCCCAGTTGCCCAAGAGCCTCCTCATTAGGAACAGGGAGAACAAATATGTGCTTTTGTGCTCCTGCTGCCTGGAAGCAACAGGAGAGAAGGAGACCAAGCCCCTGGGTGCATGACCTGGTGAGTGTCTGTGTTTGGGCCCTGGCCTGGTGTCAGCACAGCCATTGCTCCATGACACAGAGCCTGAGCAGGTCTTCAGCGGCCTGTCCTGCCTGTCACTGACACCGGGCTGTGCAAGGGTGGGCAGCTCGATAGCAGCGCTTTCCATTAGCAGCTTCCCTCTGCTCACTCCACTGCCTGGCGCCCTGATGGGGAGCCCTGTGAGGGACTTCCAGCAATTCTGAAGAGAGGGGTGAAACCGGGGGTAACCCCAAATGAACTGAGAATTAAGTACTTGGTGCACTAAATCTTCTGCCAGGGAATGCTTCCGTGGTTGTGAAACCGGGAGCAGTGCAGGCAGGCAGGTCCTAGAGGCAAGGCAAGCACAGTTTCACAGCCAGCAGTGGATGGCTGCATTTTTCTCCTTGGAGGAAATAAGAAGTCCTTGTGATAGCATGTTTTGCCTGTTAACATTGTGTCTGCCTTTTGCCAGCACAGGAATATGTCTAGCTTTCATAGGGAACATGCAATGGCTGAATATTTTAGCCTTGCCTGACACTTGAGGCTTGTTGTGGGCAAATATTTTCTTAGTTTCAAACTTTCCTTTCTAATATTGCTTCTAATTACTCACTACTGTGAACAAGTTCAAATCTTTACAGATAGTCATTCCGTCTTCTCTGCAGGCATCAGTTATCTAGACCATAGTGTCTTATCTCTCAAACTCTTCAACCGAGCAAGGTGCTGGGGGACTTCCATTCCTGAGGACCTTGGGACCCTGACCCTAAACCTAACCTCACCTTAGCTCTGCCATAGGACAGGAGAATAATGCTGCTTAAAGGTACATTAAGAGTAAGGGGCTTTACTTGTGTATTTGTAGACTGTATTTGTCTTTCTTACTTTCCTCAGGTTTTCTCTGCTTGTTGCATGCACAGCCGGAGTCTTTGTGTGCACACTAAATAAAGCCTGTTAGGTTGAACACATCACCTTTTTCTTTTTTTAGAAAAAATATCTTCTAGGGTTCCACCTGAAATAAATTTCAGTTTTTAAAAGGAACTGCAAGATACCTGGACTCAGCATGATGCTAGCATTTTCTTCGAGAAAGAGTTATATGCATTGTTGCTGTGTACAGCCTTGCTAGCGATGCCTTCTAAGATTTCCTACCGTTGCTTCTCTAAGACTGATTTCAGTAGCTTGTAGCTTTTACAGTCTATAACCATTTGTGCAGAAATTTTCCATTTGTGGTTGCAGTGCCTGACTCAATGCAAAAATTTTTCTGGGAAGTTTTCTGGGACTGTGGCTTGAGGGAGACAGACAGAAAAAATTATATACTTAAATGGCAGCTTATTTCTCCTACAGTAGTGATCCCCACTCGGATGGTGGAGGTTTGTGTCATGAATTTTGCAAATTTAAATTCTACTGATGATACAGTGTGCATTGCTTGAGGGGTATAGCTCAATTTTAAAATCACTTAGAAAATTAAGCACCCTAAAAGGTACATTGGAAACTCAAGAACTACTGTAGTAGGAGTAACCAATTATTTGTTTGATTTAGTATTTTTATGTAATTAAATACTGAGGACAAGATGGACTCAGCTAAGTGATGCAAGAAAAATATTATGTGAAGGGACCCAAAGCAGCAAGGCTGGGATAAAAAAGCCCATGCCAAAAAGACCTGGTACACAGGAGCTTTATCTGAGTGCAAAAGGGAAGGGACCACAGCAGAGCAAATAGCTGAGAAAGGGTGATTTTTCATAAGGCACTCACTTTTTTTTTTTTACTTGAAATAAGCAACCAAGCAAGAACCCAAGAGCGTAGCTGAAGGGCCAGGTGTGTTTGCTCAGGCAGGGTGACGGTGGCAGCCAGGGACACCCAGACCTGCTGTTTGGCTGCAGCCCACACAAACCTGAAGGAGTGAGAAGAACCGCTGAGAAAGGGCTTTGACCTCCAGGTGATGCCATAAAAAGAAAAAAAAAAAGAAGCTGTCTGTGAAGCTGTCTGCTTTCTTCTCTCCCCCTGCTATTCCTGGGATCCTTCCTCAAGGTGTCAGGGACCACCCTGCAAGCACTCTGGTATTCCCTCTGCCCTTGTGCTGAACATGAGGGTCTCTACCCTGTCTCGTATGTTGGTACGGACTAAATCTTAGACTTGCTGAAGAATTTAACCCTTTTTTAATACATGCATATAAATTAACAAGCATGTATAAAGATGAGCTGTCAGTACATGCACCTATCCTCTCTGTGAGAAGTTCTCCAGTGATTTTCATGGATCACAAAAATTTCAAGTCTATCCAGAGACTGTCAGTTCCCATGAGTGTGGGACTCCACAGTGACTCTGGAGAGGAGGGGATTAGGAAGCTTGTGCCCATTGGCTTCAGCCGGAAGGTGAGTGATAAAAACGAGCACAGGTCCAGTGCAAGTTATACTGAGTAGGGATGTGGGTAAGGCACTTTTGCTAAAAAAGAATGAAAAAAAAAAGTATAATTTGAGTCTTATAGAAGCAGCAGAAGACTCAGAGGAAACTGTGGAGAGGAGGAAGTACAGCTGTCCTGAGTGGGTTCCTTTCCAATGATTTTCAGTTGGTTGTAGCTTTGTCACATCAGAAAGGCTTGTGGTGAAACTTCTTGTGCTGTGTACTTGTCTGTTAAACTTCTCAGAAGACTTTCTCACTGTTGTAAAAAGTCAGCATTTCAGCAACAGATGATGGAACAATGTGAATTCTGACTATGTATCCATTATATGTATTCCCTCTCAACATCTCTTTTAATTACTGTGAACATTACATGCAACAAAAAAAAGAGCATTTTTCACCTATGCAGATGAGCCTAGACAGTAATTGTATTAATTGGACTGGTTATTCCATTCCTGCTAGGTAAAATTCAGTCCTGAGCAGAGGAGGAGGATTGCTGCAACAGTGTTTGGGTCTGATGCACACCTTCACCTCTCTTGATGCTGGACAGAAAGGAGAGGCACAGCTTTCCCTCTTCCTGAAATGCTACCTGTGCTATACCCAGACAGTAGAGTGTCAGGACTTCCCAAATCAAATAGAGAAGGGCCAGAAATCAGACATGGGAAATGTGGAAAAAATAGGCATAAATGGTGTGAAACAGAAGGTAGGAGCTGGGGTAAGGGAAAACTATTGCCTTTTCTAGGATGCAGGATTCCCTCATGTCCAGCATCTCTTCCACAGCAATTCTTTTCCTTTCCCAACAGCCGGCTGCAAGCAAGTACGCCAGGTGGGGAGATGTGGGAGATACAGTACGCCATTGGAAGAGAAACTTCCTCTTACCAGCAAGCACTTTGGTCCCATTGTCCCAGCCAACATTGCCTTCTCCATGTGGTCTTCCATGATTACACAAGGCTGGTGGAAGAGCTGGGAGAGGGTCCTGTGTCTGCACAGTGCACTGCAGGCTTGTGGATGAGAGATGGTACCCGCTCCTGGGCTGACAGCGTCTCCCTCGCCTTCTACCCGTGGCTGTTCTGACTTCTCCTTGCTTCTGTCTGTGTTCACTGCCTAAGGTGCAAGAACAGAGATATTTGCCTCCCCTGTTTGTCTCTCCAATGCTCTTTCTACCTCCTTAGGACTTTCCTGCTCCCTGCAACTCTCAACATCACCCATGACGGCTTGAGCTAGTGGGATGTGGTGCATATGCACCATTTACTGCTACAATTTTAATGATGCTGGGATAACTGTTCCTCTTTTCCTTTCCAAGTCTTTGGGCAAGGGATAAAGCACAAAATGTTGCAAGGAGGACTGGATCTTGGCACCAGGATCATGTGCAGGGAGCCAGGGTCTAGATATGGTCAGTCTGGGGGAACTGGGCAGCAAGACAGGGCCTGGGGACTGAAACCTGAGTCCTGACTGTGAATACTGCCTAGGGCGTCTCTGTCCTGACTCCCTTGGTGGTTCAAGGTGGATCATTTCACGTGTTCATAAATGGATTCCTAATCATTGGTTGTTTTCTGACTTGTTTGCAATGAGGCACTATGGTCTCAACTTTAGAACAGAGTTTTCTACAAGCAGTTGTAGCTTTGCCTTGAATTATTATATTCCATGTAATACTTGAAACTTTGAAATGTAGTCAAGGAAATCTGGCACTCAGAGTGAATGAGCTCTTTTGTCTTTAGTCCATGCACCTTGGTGCCTGGACTATAGCATGGAGAAATGTCACTCTCTTGTTTCACTAGAGAAACTAATGTTTGTAGAGTCCTTGGATACCTCAGTGAAGAACACTATGGAAACTCACCAAATAAGCTGGACTTTCTAGATCAGGGTTTTAAAAGAGTATAAATAATAAATAGATCATGCCCCAAGCAGCTACCATTGTTTTTAGGTGGTGACCAATTCTTGCTCTTGACGTCTGTGACAGAGGTGAGGTGAGAGATGGAGGTCTGGATCAGTGCATTTGCAGCAGTTGAAGTCAAGCATATAGCAGGTTCAAAACCTCAGAAGAAATACCTATTCATGACCCACCAGGGCTAGGCTTCATGTTTTCACTCCAAACTGCTCCTGGGGACAGGATACCTTGGGTTGATCTGTGCCTAACCAGTGTTTCCCCATATTCATCTGTTCCTGACAGAGACCCCAGAGCAGCCCATCAGCTAAAGCTGTGTCAGGACCAGGGGCTGCCTCCCAGGTTGTCAGTTCACTGGTCAGTGGTGAGAACTGTGGGACCTTGATTTGAAGGCTGCTAATTGAAGATCTGAGATTTTAAGGTGCTGCAAGCTCAAGTACAGCAAAACCCTTTAGCACTTGCTGAACTTTAAGAATATAAATGAAGTCCAGAAGATCAATGCTGTGCTTAAAGGCTTTGCAGCATCACTTCCAGAGGTGGAGGGCTAACTCTAGACAACAGGGTCTCTTTCACAATAAATTCTCTGGATCAGCATGACTGTCTGTGAAGAGCTCTTGAGAGAGAGAAACAAACTTTTGCTTGAGTTGCTCCATCAGGGCAAATGTTCAGACTGCAGTGGCCAGAAGTAATTGCATGTGGTAGTTCCCAATGACCATAATTTATTTCTACCTTGCTCTGGACTGGAAGAGGGCTGCAATGTGGGTTTCCTGGAAGAACGTGGACTCTCTCCCATGGGTCTTTGCCTTAGGGTGATGGCCTCAAGAGTCTTTGTCAAAACATGACGTGTAGTAGAGTCCATCACATTGCCTGGTTCTGGGCATAGATCAGGGTGTAATCTGCTCTTTTTAGGAGCATGCATCTCGGAGTGGTGGCTAAAGTATTTTCAACTAACACCTGAATTGCCTTATTAGATACAAAATTTTGATGCAAGATAAAGATCTTTACATGTATTAAATATTTTCAGACATTTTGATGTCAAAGAAAGACATGCCTTCTCCTTTCTTTTCATCTTCCTCTTCACCTGTGTTCAGGATCTGTTAATAAAGTCCTTTTTTAAAAAATGAAGGTACCTTTGAATGACCTGGTATTTACCAAAATAATCTACAAATATTCAATTTTATTTTCAGAGCTTTTTGCACAGTTTCTTTCTTTCCTCTCTTCCTCCCTCCCTCCTCTCCCTCTCTCCCTCCCTCTTCCCCTCCTCCCTCCTCCCCCCAGCCCTGAGTAGACCCCAGTCCGTTCTTTTCGTCTTGGCCTTCTTGAGCTAGCACACAGAGCCACCCTGCCGCTGCAGGCATGGCCAAAAATCAGCCACAGCACATGCTGCCATTTTCCACAGGGCAATTGAAGAGGAAGGAAGGAAACCGAGGAGAATAGCCAAGATTCACCAGGAGGAGCCTGGGGAAAGTGACATTAGTGACAAGAGCAGTTGAGAGGTCCCAGCTGTCTGCAGGGGACTGTGGGAGTTTCCGGGACGTGGCGGGACTGAAGTCTTCTTGCTGGCATTGCTGTTATCCCCAGACAGCTTTCCACAGCCAAGGGGTGGGCCTGGCTTGCCTCCATAGTGCTGGTCAACCTGATCCCTTTGCAGACTGTGCTGTAACCAGTGGCAGCCTGGCCCCGCCAAGGGAACCCCCTGCTTTACTGGGAGAGAATGCTGATGTGTCCACTGCTGTGTACACAGTATATAAAGCCAGGGGACTGCAGCTCTGACATGGAGCAGGGGGATGGATCACTCTGGACATGCCACAACACTCAATTTCAGGGGGCTGAACAGCCTTGTAGCTGTGGTTAAAGCTAGGTTTCTTGAGAAACTTTTCCCAGTGAATTTTCAGAATAAGTTGCTAGAGTTTTCATATGTGAAGTGATCTTTAGCTGAAGATTTGCAGTGGGTGTAAATTGGCATTTGGTCTCTGGCTGTCAGTAAATCTGCACTACAGGAGGGTCTGTCTCTCCATTTTTGTGTGTATTTTTTTTTTTTTTGTTAATTAGCAATTTGAATCAATAGTAAAAAATGTCAAAAGCCCGGTACAATTGTAAAAACACATATTGAGCCATGATCCACAGGAGACTCTTCTAGGTCTGAAATTACTAGATATTTTTATTTATTTTATTGCACAGTAGAGTAGTGAGCTTGCTTATTAAATTTAACGATGTCATCAACCTGGGAGACGAAGACAGTGGAGGATAGGGATAGAATTCAAAATAAGCACAGGTGCAAAGTATTGCATTTAGATGAGAACAGTCACTTTCAAAGAGAGTTGAGAGAGATTGACTGGTGAGGCAGTGGTTCTACAGGAAGAGAGGTGCAAACACCACCCTTGCTATCTAATTGGATATTTTAACTAAATAAACAAGTAGAAAACTTCCACCTTTCAAGTATCATGCTTCAGTGGCAAGGTATCTTCTGAAATGCTCTTCAAAACAGTATTTTACCAACTGAGTACAGTCCAGAAGAGATCAGCAAAAATGATGAGATATCTAGAAAACAGTGTATGTGGGATTAAACCTTCAGAAAGGGTCAAGTATCAGTACCAAATTAGACAATGCCTTGGTTTCTGTTCTTGCCCAGTGGTGTCCTGTACTCTGGGCAGAAATGGACTGAATTGTCTGCTCTGGCTCTATCTGCAGGTCCCAGGTGTTCTCTTCACAGCTTCCCTCTGTCTCCTTCCAGCACACCCTGACTGCAGCCAGATGTGACTTTTCTCCATCCCTGGCTGCCATTGTGCAATCCTGCCTGAGCAGATATTCCTACTTTTTGAGTTACTGTTCTCTGGTCCTTTTTGTGAACCTCCTTTCCTGCCAATTCTGACCCCTAACACAGCCATGAGGAAAAGAAGGGAATGGTTTAGTGCAAAGAATGTAAACAACTATGAGACATATGCAGAACAATTTCTTTGGTAGGGACCAGGGTCTCTGCTTTCTTTCTGCTCAGCAGGTTTCCTAAAGATATTTGATCTGCTTGCTTGCCATCGCATGCAAGTGAAAATCACAATGAGATCTCAATGATGAGTACACCTCTTCTGTGTTTTCTGTTCTTGAGTGGGCAGGTAATGATGAAATTAATTTAGCAGGAAGGAAAAGGGAGGAATCCTCTGTCAGTGTAGGAGGTCATAACCTGAGTGTGAGCCAACAGTATCACACTGTAGTGAAAATGACAGGAATAGCACTGGAGTGCTTCAACAAAAGTGCAACATTCAAGCCACGCTGAATAATCCTTCTCTCATTGACATTTTGATTCCTCTTACCTGGGATACTGGGTACAGTTCTGAATGAAGAACTTCAAGGAAGCTGCAGAGCTGCTGATAGAGAAGAGAAAAAAAATCTCCAAACTAAACCCACAAACACCAGATAATAGAACATTATACTAGCAGTAGGACTGAAAGAATTGAGGTTATCTAGTAAAAAGATAAGACTGAAGAGGGGTGTGAAAATAGTCTTTATATGTGTAATAGCTGTGTAGGGAAGAAATGAATAAACTATACTATTATAAATATGAAAAACCTGTAGTTTTACATTTCAGGAGCTGTTAGGAGAGCCAGTCCAACTGTGAGGACAGCTGAGCACTGGACTGTCTTGCTTAAGGGATCTATGGTGTGTTTATCTTTGAAAGTTTTTAAGCACAGGTGGGACAAACATCCTTCATCCTTCAGGAGCACTTAGCTGTGGACACTTAGCTGATCCTGCCTTAGGGCTGCAGGCATGGATGAGCTGTCTTGTTATATTTCTTCAGGTTTTGTATCTTGGATTCATTTATAGAGAGGATTGCTCTGTGGTACTCGCTGAAAAAAAAAAAATTAGTAGCTTTGGGATGCTGGCTTCCAGACAGGAATTGGGAACTGAAAGAAATTGAGAGATCCCACTGCAGGTTAGGCTTTCACAAGAATGTGTTAAAATGATATTAGTAATTGTAAACAAATTTTACAATGAGCAAATAAAGAGTAAGGCAATAGAAAGAAGACATAATTCACAGATGAAAGAAATTAGTTCTATTAATTATGCAGAAAAAAAAAGTGAGAAACCGTAAAGATTGTAAATTTTGTGTTAAAAACACTAATGTATGCTCAGACTAGTAGGCAAGATAACTAAAATATCTAAATTTTCAAGGTAAAGTTTTATATAAAAGCTGTGGGTTATTGGCAGGTGGGAAATGGTCTGGAAATAACTTCACAAGAAGAGGAGCACCACCTCTACATGTAGGTCTTCTTTACATCCCATCACTAATGCAAAATTATCTCCTCTTACATCTGAGAAATGGCTATACTTACTCTGTTATTTGCTGTAAAGCTTTTCTCTCTGCTCATACATCTAGAAAATCCTACTTCTTGTCTCACTGCTCATGTCTCCCACTTGCATTTTCCCTGCCATTCTATTTTCTATTAATCTGAGTCAATTTAGCAAATGAGAAAATGAGGACCAGACAGCACATAATTTGATTACTCATTTTCTCTTAAACATTTGCCCATGTTACTGAAAACTAATTCTCATTCAGCACTACTGTTTTTAGCCGACAAAAGGCTAACGAGAGTCTGAGGTTAGTCCAGATGGGGACCATGCCTCCCTGTAGTCAGCAGAGACAAACTGACAGACAATTTTAGGGAGAGGTTCATGTGAAGATATCTGCTTCTCTCTGTTGTCATGTTGTCTCTTTCAGCAGCTATAAAGGGAGCCCACCGTGATTATTTCAGACGGAGACATCTGCACTGTAGATGTCTATGTTCATTCTGAATCTCACCTCTCATTTCTAAATAATACAACCCTTTGCTTATTCATACTTTCATAGACTAGAATAGATTCTTTATTGCCCTTTCATGATTCTTGGGCGCTAGATGTGATTTCTGGCTTTGCTGATGTACCGTTTCCATGAGGTAGTGTGCTCTTTTGCAGGATGCAGTCAGCTGTGGAGTGTCTTATCTACATCCCAAGCTGCAGGTGAGGAGGGTTTGGCAGAGCCAAGCCTTCAATTTACAGTTGATTTGTACCCAACTGTAATGGTCAGTTTGGCATTAGAGCTGCTGAGGAACATGGCTACTGAGAGCTGATGGGTGGCAACCAGTACCGTGGTAACAGAGTGGGAGGAGTGTAAAATGGCCTAGAGCACACAGAAACACACAGCCAGTCAGTCTATACATGCATTGATTGACTTCTTTTTTGGATGCTGTTAACTCCCACTCCTCTTCTGAGTTCCTGGGCACTTGCTACCTTCAACCTTTCCTATAGCTCACTCAAAACACATCACTGAAATTATCTCCATGAACATTTATCCTGCCATGTTCCTGTTGATTTCTCTTTTCCAGGTCACAGAATCGCAGAGTCAGAGAATGACTGAGGTTGAAGAGAGGCCATGTGGTCCAGCTGACTCCTTAAGTCGGGCCACCTAAAGCTGATTGCCCAGGACCCTATCCAGATGGCTTTTGAATACCTCCAGGGACAGAGACTCCACAACTTCCCTGGGCAACCTGTTCCAGTGCTCAGTCATTCTCACTGCAAAAAAAGCTTTTTGATGTTCAGAGGGAATATCCCGTGTGTCAAATTTTGTATGGCATATGTTTTTATATTTTATAGACATAAATTTATTTTCCATGTTCCATATAGATTGTAAATAAGTCATAGCATTAAAAGTAATAATTTTATAAAATTGACACACTGCTTAATATTAATTAGAAGTTTCAATAAGTATTAATACAATAATTATATTAATATCATTATAATTATATGCATCATACATTATATATGCTATATAATAATTATAATAAATTATGTAATTATATGACATATAGTACTAGAGTAATTATATTAATATAATAATATATTTAAGTTATTAATTAGAAGTTTTTATAAAAGCTGAAAAGTAGTGGCATAATTTTTATGCTCTTCTGCCTGCAAAAATAATTGTATTAAACTGAATGAATAATGAAAGGATGGAATACCCCATATCATCATCGTTTTACTGTAGTCATGTTTCATTAATCAAATTCACCAGTTTTCCAATTTTCTTCAAAACTGTTCTGACTTTTTCAAGGATATTAAAATACAGGAGAGGGAGCAAGAAATCAGGGTATGTGTGTCAGTAAGAGATCTGGATCTCACCATTGTAGAGTTTTTTGATTTTGATGGTTTATGTAAGCTGATCTTAGAAAACTTGTTGAGGCATCCAACAGGCACTGTTAAATTGTAGCAAAAATCAATGTCTGCTCTGTACTTATTAAGTGGTATCTAAGCCACGTACTCTGAAATCAAGTCCAAGGCATCTCACATTTGGCAGCCCAGGTTACCCATTGTTTAGTTATAAATGGGAATGCTTCCCACGTCCCAGAGTGATGGTCCTTGTCTTGGGCTTTTCTCGTGGGCTGGTGAAGTGTGCATGGGAGCAATTTTCACGATCAAATCCCTGAAGGTGGCCTCATCTCCCCTGCCTCATCCCACCCCCCTGCACACTGTGGGCTTGCTGTGCCTTAGGATCCTCCTCTGGGAATGGGAAAAGACAAGAATCTCCTGTTTTGAGCAGAGTCTGAGGAGGGGTGGGTCCTGCCAAGCTGTAGATCTGCATCACTGCTGCCAGAGTTGAAGTGGACGAGGGTGATGGTTTTGGGCCAGCAAAGGAGAAATGAATGGGGGGGATCCTGCTTCTTCTTTTGCAGTCTTAGCCAGGCCTCAGCCTTTTCTTTCTGACTCCTTCTGCTCCTTCCCATTCATGTGTAGCCATGGGCAGGTCTGAGTGCCCTCGGCTGCCACTGTGTGACCCTGCCTGAGCAAACACACCTGGTTTGCCAGATGTGATTGCATGGTCCTTCTGACAGAAAACATGTCTCCTCTGGATTTTCACACCCCTTTGGAGAAGTAAAATAAAAGTTCTGGTTTAAAAAGGAAAACAGGCTGTGCTTCCATCACGTGCTGTCGCCTTTCACAAAAAGGCTCATCCAACTTTCTATCATCTTAAAATGCATATATTGCCACCTGTACAGACTGCTGACAAGCATAAGGTGAATACAGAGTTGAGAGTTGGAAAAATAACATCGCCTTTTAATGGGACAGGAACAGAGGGAGCAGAACAGGTATTGGAAGAGAAACCTAGAAGAGGGATTTGTCTTCTGATAGTTCAGGGTTTGCACCTCATCTTGCTTAAAATCCTGAGGATGAAGATACTTCTCTAAAATGTATTCTCCTCTTTGCCTATTGAACAGAGAGAAAGCTTCTCCCAGATGCTGCAAGACTGACCAAGGGCCCTCGGGAGCATTGGTTAGCTCTATGTTAAGAGAATCTCAAATCCAGGGTTTCAAATTCCTGCGTTGTGACATCCTCAAAGACTGTGCCCTCAGGTTTAGTATCAGCTTTCTGGAGAATATGTCTCCCAACTTGCCCCCATTGGCACTTAGCTCGGTGATCCCTGAGAATCACTGTGGGCATCCCAGCATATCTGACTTTGGTTAAGCTTGCTGCAAAAGCAAAGCATACTGGTTTTTATTGAGATAAAAATGGCAGTTGAGAAGAAGAACATTAAAGCCATAAATTACCTACACATTTGTTGAGCTTCCCAGGAATCCTATTCAACAGAGGGCGTTGGGAGACACAAGGCTTACTTAGACTTTGTTCCAGAGCAGTTCCCTTGTGTTTCTTCATTTAGTTTGACCTGCCTTGCCAAATAGCAATAGGTAACATGGTTATGACACTTACTCCCAGAAAGCAAACATTCCCGTGGCCAAATATCTGCACAGCCAGAAGCAGAAATCAATATTAAGCTTCTACCACAAGCACAGCAAGGAGCACGTTGGTCTTCCTATAGCTCTTCAGTGATGGTGGATACACCTATGGCCACAGCATCTGCTGCATGCTGGCTGTTGAACTCTCAGAGGACTTCCTCATGGGCACTGTGAGCAGGTCAGCAAGTCCTGTGTCACTGCCTGGGTGGAAGCTATTGTTCCGATGGTGTTTGCAAATGGACTGGTAGGGAGAGGCAAGCTGCCTCCTTGGAAGGGTATAAATTCATCTGTCCTTATACCAGCTCTCCTTCAGCAGATGCAGAGCTCAAGAGATGAAGCTCCTCATGCCAGCTGCACTCATCCTGCCCCTCCTCTGCCCCCCAGGCACAGGGATGCGAGGATATACCTCTGTCATCACTGTGCCCAATGGAGGCCACTGGGGCAAGTGGGGCAGCCGGCAGTTTTGCCGCCATGGCTACGCCAATGGATTTGCACTGAAGGTAAAATTCTCTCTGTTTCCTACCATCTCCTGTCCCTAAGGACTTTCTGTGGATTTTTCCTCTTCTTGAGTATGGTACTCTGTACATAAAACTACAAGCCTTCTGGCAGATGTTGCCACTGTAGGTACACCAGAAAAGTCTGCATGTGGCTGATGTTGCCGGGAGAAGCCACGTCAGTGCCAATGTCTGGATTCAGGGAGAGAGGCATCCACCACCAGTGCCTCTCCTGGGACTCTGAGTCTCTGCTTTACCTGTTGGGTCAGAAATAGTTAGAAAACACAAAGAAAAAGTTACAAGGCTTATATAGTTTCCCAGTGACAGGCATCTTTTCCCATGTGCTTCCCAAGACATTTTCTTTTTCCCATCACAGAAAGGAGTTGGGACTGTTATGACAGGCATATAAAGAACTTTTCCTGGGTCTTCTCCCCCATGCCTTTACCTCTGTCCCTGTGTGACTTCCATTGCAGGTGGAGCCCGACCAGTTTGGAAGAGATGACACGGCTCTGAATGGCATACGCCTGCGTTGTCAGGATGACTCAATAACCATTGAGTCCTTGGTGGGGGAGTAAGTGACACTGGTTTCTCTCCTGTTTGTCATGCACCAGCTCGCAAAATACCTTTGATGTCACCATCTGTGGGGGTCTCTGACTTGGTTTGTATGCACAGTGCTGTGGTACAGTGATTTAAAACAAGGGTTTGGGGGTTGTGGTCATTAATTTTGAGGGTAGTTAAACATGTTTACCACACAGAACTGTTTTTTGTTTGTTCTTGAAACTTCTGCAGAGCACTGTGATCACCTGCAGTATGGTCCCAGGGATAGAGTCTTCCTTGGAAATCTGCAACACATGGGGCAAAGGTGAGAAAAGGGGTTTCTAACAACACGTTAAGAAATTGCTTGGGCAAAGCCCTGACCCTGCTGCAGGGAACAGTACTGCACCTCTGGACAGCAGAGTGGCTGCTCTTTCCACTGCCTGGTGTGTACTTGTCACACATGTCAGGGATGCATCATAAAACATGTGCTCAGGCTGCCCATGCAGTTTCCACCAGAACCATAACTATCCAATCTCAGACCTCCTGGTGTTCTTCTGAGGAGATATCAATGAAGAGAAAAGTACATCTCTGGAAGGCAAAGAAAGAAAGAGAAAGTAAGGGGCCCCAGACTGCAGCAGGATGCTGTGTCATGGCTAAGCTTCAGAGCAGCATGACAAAGAGAAGGAGCACTTCCCAGCAGCTCACAGAGCCCAGACATTCTTCTGTCTGATTTTTGTCAGGTGGGATACCTGGACCAGCTTCCAAGTTGTGCTTGGAGGCTACTTGATTTCCTTTTCACTGAGAGCAGAGGAGTCCCAAGGAGGAGATGATGACACAGCAGCCAACAACATTCAGTTCAGATGCTCAGATGAAAGTGTGCTCGTAGGTGATGGACTCTCGTGGGGCAGCTTTGGCCCGTGGACCAAAAGCTGCAAGATATGCAGTCTCCAGACCAAGGTAGAGCCCTCACAGGGACTCCAGGATGACACAGCACTCAACAGTGTGAAGTTCTTCTGCTGTAAATGGCCACTTGCTCCATCTTCACCCCTGCCTACATGTCCCAAATCCCACAGCAAGTGAAGTATCAGCAAAGCTTTGTACTAGCTTTATACTAGGACTTGCCTGTGATGTTTTGACTGCTTGCATCTTGCTGTTGTGGCCAATGCCTTAGATGATGATGTCTTTTACAGCTACTGCTACATTAGCATAGCTGCTCACAGTTACCAATGTATACTGTGTTCACGAGAGTCACTGCATCATGTACTGCTGGTATGGTGATGTGAAAACGCCCAGTCTATTGCAATCGCTCAGAGCCGACAGATTTCTCAGCTTTCTTTTCTCTGACTGGCACGTTTCTTTGAGGTTTGCTCTGCCCATTTTTCCGTTATTTGAAATAATATTTGATCTGGTGATATGACAAATAGGGAAGAATGGGTATTAGTTAGAGTCTATTTGAAGATTCTGACCAAAGCAAGAATGAGTAATGAGAGCTAAATGGGGTGAAGTAGCAATTTGGGTGGGCTCATGAGAAGCATTAAAACTTAGCTGTCATTGC
Source organism: Atrichornis clamosus (assembly GCA_013400975.1). Lineage (NCBI taxonomy): Eukaryota > Metazoa > Chordata > Aves > Passeriformes > Menuridae > Atrichornis > Atrichornis clamosus. The sequence goes on along the minus strand of WBMZ01002496.1, from coordinate 15,312 downwards.
CCACTCCTAGCTTGAATTGCCTCAAGATTGGTACATGCTTTTAACAAGCAATCTGTTAGCTCATACCTGAGCTCCTGACTTAGGAAACTTGGCTAGAAAGTGTGTTTATGCTGTGCATTCGTCTAAGAGGTGCACAGTGGGCTGTAACTCCCCAGACCTCCCTGGTTGCTGCTTTGCAGTGTGCTCCTCTGGCTCACCTAGCTGCTAGTGCAAAATATTTTCCTGGGACTTCTTTTCTGTTTGTTGCCTCTGGGCTTTATGCTCTAAATAGAACAGAAGAGAATCCAAACTAAAAATAAACTTTATGTCATTCATCCATTTTTTATGCTCCAATTTGCTGGGTTATCTGGAAATTATTACCTTGTTCTGATGTGCTGAACGTAAAGAATGTACTCTCAATTTGGGAACAAAATCATGCCTGGAGATCATCACCGTGCCCTGTTGAGCCACCAGGCCTCTCTGGCAAGAGTTTGAGAAGTCTTGCTGCCTCTCTGAGCACCTTTTAGGAAGTGTAGCTGTTGCTATTCCCTCAAAGCAGTGCATTATGCATCTTTGTGTACTTGAAAAAAGATAGGGACATGGTTTTGTCATTCTCCAAATGAGCTTTTATTAAAAAATAATTTGGTATTTCTAAATGATCCTTTAACTGCTTTCTGTCCTCCTCTTAACTGCAGACGTTTTAAGTGTGGAACTACTAAAGAGGTGCTTATTTTGTAAAACTAACCCAGACAGCACTTGAAATACTGATTATTAGCTTCAAGGAAGCATTTTTTAACTTCCTTCTCAATTTGTGAGTTTCTGAAAAAAATCCTTATTTATCATATATCCAGCTCTCTATAAACATGCAAATCCCTCAGTTCTAGTACTTAGCTAAAAAAAACCCAACAAAATCCCCCCAAACAAACAAAAATCCCCCAACAAAAACAAACAACCCCAAAATTGCAACCTTTTTTTAACAAGCTGAACTGAACTAAACTAAAACTAAATTCTGATGCTATCACAGTTAACTGGAGTTAGCAGTGATAATACTGAAACTTAACTTCTAAAATTACTGCTTTCAAACCTCACACATGGACATATTTTAATTTGCATCCAGTTGCTTGGCTTTCATTTTCTTATGAAATAGGAATAATTTCAGCTGGCAAACTGACATCCAGTATAGTTAGTGAGGCAATATTTGAGGGCATAAAAATAAAAATAACTGCACTGGTCTAAACAAAACAGGCTTAATTCCATGAAGGTGAACAGGAATGATGGTGACATGATTATCAGCATCATCTTCCAAAGCCTGGGGAATCCCCTTGCTGAGGCAGAGGCAGCTCCTTGCACTTCACAGAAGTCTTAGAGGGCCAACTACTGGTCACCTTCCACCAGAGCACGTAGGACAAGCAAAACCCATCAAGTATTTTATACTATAACACTGTATGATCAGTGTCACCGGCAAAGGTCACAACATGACATTTCCAGTGCTTTTTCTGTTACATACGAGTAAGTTGTGTCTCCTGGAAATATATGCTTTGTGAATCTAAGTTGTGTGTGCAGCCAGTTATGTGTGGGAAAAGAGATCTGGCAGTTTCTCACTTCTGCAGGTAGAGCAGGTTTCTTAGAGAGTTAATTTTTGGAATGACCATTACCACTGAGCAAAGTGCTTGAAAGAAGGAATTGTTTTTCTTTTGTGTGATTTGTTAAGGAAGCAGGGCCTGTTTTCTTATATGTGTGCATGTACATGTATGTGTAGACAATTGAAAAACTTGAACTTCATATTGCACATTCCTTCTCCAGAGGGTAATTCAGGCGGGAAGACTCTGAACATCTGCTGCTTTTTTGCAAATGAATGATTCAGTTAAATTTTGAGGTTTCACTGTGGGAAGAATTATTCACAGCACTAGAAAAACGGACCTTTTATGCTTTCCTGTTGTGCCAGGTGTAACATAGCTTCCTATTAGTGTGTGGATAGGCACTCCAAATGAGAGCTGTTCCAAGAAGTGTTTGGAAAACAGAATACCACCTCCTTTTTGTGTACTTTCTCATGTACTTATCAGCAACTTCAAAATCAAATGGGTATGTTTTTATAATCTGAATATTGATGGAATTCTTCCAGCTGGGTCTCCTCTGATGATCCACTTGCAAAACATGGGTCATACACAAACTAGATGGAATGGGACCTGGAAGCGGGTCTCAGGCATTTACTTCACTCAGAGTGGAGTAATCACTCTTTATAACAGAAATGAAGGTATTAAAGTATCATCAAAGTGGATGCTGGAAGTGGTGTGACTGAAAATTTGCGTAGCTGGAATCTATGAGCAGCTACATCTGCATGACTTGAAAAAGTTGCTGTGTGTCTGTCTCTGGCACATCTACAAGTCAGGAATATGTTGCCAAAGAACTAACACACAGTTCCTGTGGAATGTTAATGAGACTAGTGGTAAAACCAAGAAGTATCCCTGAATCTACTGATAATGTGGCAGTTTTGGGTCTGGAGCATGAGTAGGCTTGTGGAAGGCAGAGAGGAGTTTTCCACTGATCCGTGTGTATGTGGCACAGCTCCCAGGGAGACTGGCGGAAGCAGCAGCTCTGGAGTTTTCCAGAAGTGATTTTTAAAAGCCAATTCTCTTGAATAAGACTGAATCAGACCCAGACCAGACTTGCTGTTAGTGGTGCTCCAGTAAACCAAGCTTTGAGTCTGCTTCTAGAAGGACGACTTTAGAAATCTTAGCCTTTATGGCTGTATTGTTCCTGTTGTACAAGGAAAATAGATATTCCGTCCATCACAGGTGCTCTGAAGCTTAAGTTGTTCGTTTTTGTGAGGTGCAGAGAAAACACCTGAAGATGCTTTAGCTACGTATAATTGTTAATACTATACATGATGAAGATGTGCACCATGCAGCTCACGCTCAACCTGTCAGAGTTAGCAAGGTTTCCAAACCCATAAAACCAACCCAAATTAACTAGTGGGATTGCCAGTGAGGAAACAACTAAAACTATCTGTTTTAGAATTTTCTGAGTATAATTATTTGGAAATGTTGCTACAGAATGTGAGGGCATGAAAAGAGAAACAGCAGGGCTCTGGAGAGGTGATTCATGAAGAATTGAATTCTGGCTTCCATGCTCCCTCATAACACTGAGCCTGTGGGCATGCCTTTGTCCCACAGGACTGAGTATCTGTGGCATTGTGCTTGAACACTAACATTTGTCTGAAGAGTTGTTGTGTGGTTTCTACCTGCCTGCTTTGTCTTCATGTATGCAGAAAGGGAGCCTACCCAAGGAAGTCCAGGCTCTAGCAAGTAATGTTAGGAACTGTTGTTCTGGCAGGAAGAAGGAGCAGCTGGCTCAGTGAAAGGTGGGGGAAATGAATGAGCTGTCTGGCAATGCACAAACCCAAGTGCCAGCAAGGTGGCAACACCAGATGTGTAGAAGACATATTTCTCCTGGACAGATAATGTAGAATCTTTCTTAGGGACTTTTGCATTTGGTGCATGTTTCCTGAGCTTTCCATATCCTACCAGAGCAAAACTGGGTAGACGTCAGTCACCTCATAACCCCTTACAACACAGTCTGGCTCTGCAGAGCTTGCTGAGGCTGGATGGCTTCTGCAGCAGGCCACCTAGCTGGGTGGCATTGGGCTGCACTAGCAGCTGCGCCTCTGCAACAAAGAGTAGCAACTATTTCTCTTTGATCACTCAAAACCAGCTCAGCAGCAGCAGCAATAGGGTAGTAGTAGTTTGGCGCATTTTTTAATGAACATGAACAGTCAAAATGGATGTCAATGGCCTCTCTAGTGCCTGTGTAGCAGAGAAGAAAAGGGAAGGTGCTGCAAGAATGTGTGCATGAGTTTATTAACTCAGTCTGTGAAAAGGAACAATTGCAGAGGGAACAGACTGTATGAGTCGTCAGGTTACTGCATGAGTCTTTTCAGGATCAGGCCCTGAACAGGTCTGAGACATCCTCTTTGGGTTTCTGCAGTTTTCTTTATCAGGGGGAGTATTCTGCAGCTGTTTGTGAATGATTCAGAAGTCCATGGACAAAAACGTACATTACTGCCTTCATTAAAATCCAAAAAGGATCCCTACTACCCTAAATAACAAAGTCTCTTCATGCAGTCAAAAATAATTTAACCGATTTCTCTTTTTCAAGTAGTAGGAGTAGATTAAAAAATTAATTCCCCAATCTGATGTTGTGTCTAGAATGCTCTTCAGTCCTTGCACCAGCAATTTTATTTATGTCAGTGAACTTTTTATGGTGAGATAACCAGAAGTAATTTAGAAAGCAACTTTCTGTCTCAGCTTTTGCCACTTATCAAACAAGACTAGCTTTAGTAATTCTAGTTTATTGCCATAGAATCCACAACATGGCTAGAAGTGCTGTCAATGGGAAAATGAAATAGATTCTAAAGTTGATTTGAACATGTTCTTTTCTGAGGAGAAAACACAAAAATAAATTCTGACTTCTGCTAGCTACAGTGTTTGTACTTCACTGCAACAGCAACTTCTGTGTGCTTACTGGGAAGAGTAGTGTCAAGGGGACAAAGCTTTTCTAATTTTAAAGGAGATTTTCCTCTCAGGAAAAGTAGTACCTAAATGAAGAAAAAAATCACTTCTATTTCTAGGTGTTTTCAAACAAACATCTGGGAACACTTCAGTGTTTGATGGAAAAAGCATAACTGGATTTCTCCTCTGGGTCATGCTGGAGGCAGTGAAGTTGCACATGTATAAAAGTAGGGAATAAGTAAGAAAGACATAAACTTAGGAATCATTACTGTGTAATCAACCTGGTGAAAAATTTCCTTTCACATCTAGCCAAATGACTGCAACTTTCCATGTGAGATTATAACACCCATGCTATGGTGTTAAGTAGTTATCCAGCAGTACCTGCTGAGTCTCACTCCTATTAGAGGTGTAAGAAATCCACTGCTGTCCTCCCAGATTTTAAAACCCAGTTGGAAGTTTATCAATGAGTTATCTCAGAGGTGGCTCACCTTGAATGAGATACCGTGTCACACTCTTGCTTGTTAAGCAGGCTTTTATATAAGTGTTATGGTTTCCATAGAAACATAACTAAATCTTTCCTCCAGCATAATCCCAAAGGCTTTCATAGACCTGGAAAATACACAGTGAATAGTCAAATCATTTTTTATGCTGACAAAAAGAATGCCACAGTTGTCACCCAGTCAGGTTTCTCACATGGGGCAAAATAAGTTTAAATCCCACATGGCAGAATTGCCTTGCAGCATTAGACATTTTCTGGAATCCCATTTCCCTGCAAGTTAGAGAACCGTATGAGCTATAGATGGGAAAGACCTTAATTGCCTTCCCAAAGCACGTTGGTGAGTGCAAAACCTACAAGAACAGAAAAAATAATTATGCTGATGATCTCTTCCCCAGGCCCATATTGCTTTCAGTTGTGCATTTTTGAGTGTTCTTCATGTCAAGTTTCAAATGTTCCCCTTAATAGGTGAGACTACCAGCATGGAACAGGGATTCTCTAGGGAGAAGGATTTCCCCTAACAATCTGTTTCCTCTTGTGCAATTTCACCCCACTTCTCTTAGCAGTTTAGGACCCCATTCCAGGTCATGGCTGAAGACTTCCTTCAGCTTGGAGAAAAGGAGCGGGGGGGACCTTATCACTCTCTACAACTGCCTGACAGGAGGGTGTAGCCGGGGGGGTCAGTCTCTTCTCTCAGGTGACGAGTGACAGGACAAGAGGAAATGGCCTCTAGTTGCACCAGGGGAGGTCCAGGTTGAACATCAGGAAAAAAATTTTTCCAAAAGGACGTTAGGCATTGGAACAGGTTGCCCAGGGAGGTGGGGTAGTCATCAACCCTGGAAGTGTTCAAGAAACCACTGGACATGGCACTTAGTGCTGTGGTTTTGTTGGCATGCTGGTGTTCGGTCACAGGTTGGACTTGATGATCTTGGAGGTCTTTTCCAAATTTAATGATTCTGTGATGCTAGGAGGTTAACTTCTTACAGATCTGTGTTTAACTATGCCTACTGTTTTACTCTATTCAGGAATGTGAGTAGAGCAAGCTGAAACAAAATCCAGACAAAACTATAATGATTCACCTAATTAACACTGTGTAAAGTTCTTTTTTTTCGGAAGTTTAAATATACAAGGCTGCTGCAATTCAGTTAAGCAGCTGAACATAGGTTTAATATAGGTGCATGAACAGTTCTGTGCTTTTTAACACTTAAAATTAAACAGAAGTAGGTGCTTTAATAGATTGGGGGCTGAATTTGCTTGCTAAAATTATTCATTATGAATGACAGATATCTGAACTGCAGTGCCCTCAGGTGGAACATTCCTGAGTGAATATGACACCTGCAATACACAGTCCATCATTGACAATGTCCTTGTCTTCTGCTTCTTTTACAGAAGAAGGTCTGAGGTTTAGCAATAACCTAAGCCTGTTTGTTCTCTGTTTAAAGGGGGAAATGCAGTTCTTTCATCTTGGAGTTCGTTGACACATTCCAGTCAGAGGGAGAAAAATCTTTCAAGAAGCTGCTGTGGGTGAGCAACAGGTGTTGATGGTAGCTGATGACTTGGAGCTTAATGTGCATGCAGTCCCTTCTGCAAAACAGATGGGCTAGTCCCCAGCGAGGAGCCAGGAGGGTGTCGAGAGCTGGACACAAATCTCCCAGACTCTGCACAAGCTCCATTTCATGTGGGAGCATGGCACAGTTGTCAGCTCTCATTACATCCCTGTGAGTGAACTCGATGCCTTCCCAAACGGGCTAAAGCCAGACCGGCTGATGGAGACCCGAGGAATGGCAGCTGCTCTGGGGACTCTGCCTACACGGGTGAAAGTCCCTCCCAGTTTCACTGGCTGTCCTTGGGGCAGAGCAGAGGGGGAGGGAGAAGGGCTGTCCCTTACGTGCTCCCGGAAGGGGGAGAGAGGGAGAGGAGTGAGCAGTCCTTGTTAGAGCTGTCCTCCTTCATCCTGGGGGTGACACCCAGTCAGGAGGTCAGAGACTCCCATCAGGAGGACTCCCCATCAGGGGAGTTAGATGGACTTGCGAGGGGTCACAAACACTACCTTGAAGCTAAAACAGATTGAGAAGCAGCTGTGAGATGAGCTGCTTTTTCATGTCCCCATGCTTACCTCCAATATAAGAGTTACTTCCTGAAACTTTGGGCCTTTAAAAAAAAATTAATTAATTTTAACTGTAGTTCAAGATAACTTGATGTTAGAAAGTCCCAGTCAGGTTGGCAGTTGATACAGGTTTGCGCTGGCAAGGCCAGGGTATCCTAGAGGAGCTGGTTGGGAAGTCCATTGGGGCAATCTACACATCTCTGCCGTGGTTATGCTCCTGTCAAACTGCAGAACCTCCAGATGAAGGAACTGATAGAGCAGCTGAATCCACTGCACAGCATCATGTAGGATTGTTCTGTTGTAGTTGTAAAGATTATAAAAATCACCTAACAACTCTGGTGCATGACCAACTCACCTCATTCATTTCACTTTCATTCTATGGAAGTATTCATTTTAAAAGTCAGTCCTGAGAATTTGACACCAATAATTAGTAACTTAATGCTAGTCATGCTACTGGATTGGGAAGAAAGCAAACAGAGTGAAGAACAATGGAAACCAGCTCTGGACAACAATAGAAATTTTTGCCATTACATCTGGCTTTCGATGGCCAGGTAATTGTTATTTTTTACTATTGTTGCCAAAAGGCTGAAAATTCTCATCAACGCATTAAAGTCAATTGGCTTAGTAACACTAACCCTCTGCCAAGACAGACTCTCTTCCCTGTTCTCACCCCATGCCTGCAAGGATGAAGAAGTTTTCTGCTTTCTGGCAAAACCATCCCTTAGGTGCTGTCTTCCAAATTTGTGACAGAGAGAAGGATTGCAACCTGCCCCATGAATGTGCCTGGAGCAGCTGCACAATGCCTCCATTGCATTTCTGTTGGTGAAAGGTAGACACTAGAATGTTATCCAGGGCCTGAGGCAAAGCCCTTGACCATATCAGAAGTCAAAGAAGAAACTGATGAACTCCAAGGTCCATGCAGGTGAGTTAGGTGTTACATCACCTTGAAACCCATGGCAACTTTCCAACATATTTCTTTATGTAAAATTCCATTGATGCCTTGGCAAAGGACAAAAAGATTCTTCTTCTTTTCCTTTATGTTCAACAGAGTCAAGACTTAGGATTTTTTAAAAACAAGTAATTTATTAATTAATTGCAGAGGAAGCACTGGAGAAAATACACCCACAGAAATCTTTCTGGCAAGAAGAGGCGCTCCCCTTGAGTCCTGTGTAGTTTTGGGCACCACAGTATAAAAAAGACGTTGTTATTAGTGTCCAAAGGAGGGCCACAAGGACCGTGAAGAGCCTTGAGGGGAAGCTGCATAAGGAGCAGCTGAGGACACTTGGTCTGTTCAGCCTGGAGAAGAGGAGACTGAGGGGAGACCTCATTGCAGTCTGCAGCTTCCTCATGCGGGTAAGAGGCGTGGAAGGGATTGATCTCTTCTCTGTGGTGACCAGTCTCCACAGTGATGGCCTGAAGCTGTGTCAGGGGAGGTTTAGGTTGGATATTAGGAAAAGGTTCTTCACCCAGAGGGTGGTTGGGCACTGGAACAGCTCCCCAGGGAGGTGGTCACAGCACCAAGGCTGACAGAGTTAAAGAAGGGTTCAGACAACTCTCTCAGGCACGTGGTGTGCCTCTTGGGGTTGTCCTGTGCAGGGCCAGGAGTTGGACTTTGATGATTCTTATGAGACCCTTCCAACTCAGCTTATTCTATGATTCTATGATTCTATGAAGTGTTTGCCATATCTAATACAGCTGTTGGTGAGCTGTTAATACTGCAATCACTCTCATTTGTGACCTAATACATATTATGATATTACTTGCCTCCAGCAGACCTTGAAGAAAGAAACATGGAAGGGAAATAGGTAAACAGCAACACACACCTTTAAGTGTCTGGCCTGTGATATCACTCTCCTTATCACAATAAAATGCACTTGCAAAATACCAATCAAAATCACGTCAGTCTCACTGATGGGACAAATAAGTGCACAAGGGTGAAATACAGAAAAACATTGTCACATAATGTGTGTGATGAGACAACCTTCACTGCACAGTGGTAGCTTCACACCTATTGAGATCATATTCAGAGTAGTTAATTTCTGTGGTTATTGAAAATGTCAATGACAATTAGAAATCCTGACATTAGATCAGAATTTGACAAATATCCCACCCAGATAAAACAGCACTTTGATACAGACTACTGTAGTAGTAGCTGACTATTGTTTTGTGCTAGAATTTGACCAGCACTTGAAAGTTCCAAGGAAGCTGGAACAATACTATGGGACAAATATCTACATGGGATTTCATTCTTCTCAGTTGAGCTTGAGTCTGCTTTAGCCTAAATAGCTGTTGATACATCAAAATATTCCAGCAGTTAACATTCCAGCTTGACATGGGCTGGAGAGCCAAGTGTTTGCCCAGCTTTGGAGGTGGGCTGAGGGGAAGTACCTCTGAGGCAGTGTGAGCTCCTGAAGTGGCGTTTATCACTTCCCACGAGCTTCCAGCTGCTCTGGCTTTGCTCCTTCTCACTGGGCTTTCCTAAGAAGAAGCTGATCTGGGTGCATCTCCCTGAGGTGCAGGTGTCAGAAAGTAGCTGCAGGTAGCACTGTTAGATGTGTTCCCACTGTGAGAAGCCATCCTGATCTCAGCCTAGAGTGAAGACAGGAAAAACATGGACAGGCAATGGTGAGTAGTGAGGCAATGTCTTTGATGGTGTCCAACAAATCACTGGAAGAAATTGTGGCATAAAACTGCAGGAAAAACAGGAGTGAATAGGCATTTATAGTTTAAGGTGCTCTTCACAAGGAGAGCCTGTGGTCTTTTTGCATAGGTATTTATAATATGCAGTCTGCATTATAATTGTCCTCTAAAGAACTAAGCTTCATGAGATGAATAAAGAACAGCAATACAATGACACAGTTTAATTTTAGAGCATATTTCAAAGAGCAGCATGACAAGTGTCCTGTTTCCATTAGCCCTGGAAGCTGTGTCCTTGATTTCCGCGCTGGTAGTGATGCTGCAGGAGCAGCGTCAGAGTGGTGGTGATATGAAGCTGTACTGAGAGGGATGCACCAGCTAGGAGTGGTGCTGCCTGCCAGCATCACCTCTGAATGCAGGCAAATGCAGGCCTCAGCCATGGACTTTGATGGCTTTGTGATATGTCTGATGAAAAGCGCGTCTCTGAGACACGTTCTTATGAGCCTTTCTCCCAATCTCTGATAGAGAGCACTAAATAGTGTCATATAGGATATATACCCAAATTAAACACAGAGCAGAGAGCTCAGCAGAAAGACAGTGCTTCTCTAGCATCACTGCAAGTACATGCCACCTCCTGGGATGTGAGAGAATGGAAAAAGCATCATAGAACTCCACAAGCAGTAGTTAAATCCTTACTGCAGACCAAGATGCAAATACTGCTGTCTCCCTTCCAAGTTTAGAGCTACCTACTAAGAAAAAGCTATTAATCTGGTAAGCTGCGAGTCAGATCTCATCCTTTGGCTGATCCAAATGGCCAAAGCTGGATGACAATTTTGTCTGGAGGTGAGGTGATGCCACCAGCTCTCCCAATGCATAGGACTGCAGAGACATTCCAGATCCGGTGAGGAGTGCTGCTCAGAATTTTCAGATGTGAAAAGAGTAGATCAACAAGGGAAAACCTTGATCCACCTTAGAAAGAAAGTTCACTGTCTCTATGACTGATATTGAAACAGACCTGTCATTGCCTGCAGCACTTTTCAGCTTCCTTAAAACCGCTAGACACGGTGGGGCACACCTAACATATCAAGAACTTCCAGAGTGCTAAGGATGTATACTTTCCTTCTTTGTAGCAACAACAACCACAAAGAAGTCCAGTTTCTGCTTAGATTAGAGGACAAAGGCCCCTAAGAGTCCAACATCTTGGAAAAGAGATGTTTAGAGCTACATACCAGCAGCCCAGATGATTATTTACTGTGATGTTGCAGCTGGAAGTGAATATTGCTTTTATGACCAACTTTTGATTTGGCACCAAGTGCCTCTTTGCTGAATGCCTGTGACCAAGGACCAGCTTTGGGTAAGAGCTTGATTTGGGCATGCTTTAAAGCCTGGATACTTTTTCTCGACTTCTATTAAGAAGATTCCACGAGCTCTTTCTGTCAATCACTGTGAAGGTACCAAGTGCTGTGTCAAACTCAGCAGAGCTTTCCTACAGCATTATTCTCCTGTGGACCCTGAGAATCACCTCCAGGTGATCTTCAAAAGAAGTCCTGGTTTGTGTATTCCCTGTCCTTTTAGGCACTCATGGAAAAGAATCATTTACCCATCACTGGTGTTTGAGATACGCCATCCATGTTCTCACTCACCCTGCACCATCTTGACTCTCTCCCTCAAAGCCCTGAATCAGCCAGATGATTTCTGGGTGCCAACACAGGCAACAGTCCAGCCATTAAGTCACTGTGTGAAGCACCAGGGCTGTAAGATGCATCTGAACTCACCAAGGTGCAGCAAAGGCAAAACATCTCCAAGCTTTCTGCATGCTGTTGCAGGGAAGGAGAAGAATGGGTTGCTGGGAAGGGCAAAAAGCCTCCTGAAAACCTGCCTTACCTGCAGGAGCATCTCTGTGATGTGTTGGCTCTGCCAGGTTGTTGTCTTCACCCCCACGCAGTGGCATTTTGAGGAGAGGAGCTTTGGATCCCCTATGGCAACAGCTGTCTCATTGTGAACTGATTCATTTGTCAGCAGTGACTCTGACTACAGAGCACAGTTGTGACCCGTGAGCTGCCTTGTCAATGTGCAAATGCTGGCTGTCTAACTCGACAGAAGAAAAGCAGCAGCAGCCCAGACTTTCCAGCCCAGCATGAGATTCCTCTCTGTTGTGCTTGCAGCTGCAGCATCGTGAAAGAGGATGTACAAACACAGTGTGCAAACAGTGTTCTTCAAAATCCCTGACCTGTCTTGAAATGATTTGCTTTGTTTTAGCTGATAGCATGAGTCACATGCCATCACAGACACTGAAAATGTGCATGGTGCATGACCACTGCAAGCAGTGATCTTGCTGGCCTCAACAGTTGAGCAACACCTAGAGAAGTGTTGTAAAAATTTCTCCAGAATATTTGATTTTATACTGTATACTATATACTACATGTATGTTCAGCAGGTGATTCCCATCAGGGATGACATGATGCCGATTGCTGTCACTGTCTGTCTATCAATGCAGAGCTCTTCTGCAGAAGGATGCTGATGTGAAATAGGCTTGTAAGATATGGCTGGAGGAAAAAGGTTGAAGGAATGCAAATTGTATGGAAATGCATTATTTGGATGTGATGGGGCCTGATAAGCACTAAGGAAGGATTTTATAGACTATGCTCTATGCCCAGCTCTGCAAAATGCACTGTCACTTACCTGTCACTCGTATGCAGAGTGCTCTTTCCGTGTTTCACTTCTCATCTCTTTCTCCCTTAAATGAAGATCCCTCTTTTCTTCTGGCCATTCCAGCCAAAAATGATAGGAAGGGAGATCTGCATTAACACTTGGTACCTGCTGCTGGTCTCCATTGAGTGTATGACCACATCCGAGCCCCTGTCCTGCTCCTCCGGAGAGCTCTGGTGCTGCACCACACTCCTGCCCGAGAGCCTGAGAGGAGGCTCCTCTCCTGCCCCACTGCAGTGCCACCCATTGCAGGGCTGCTGCTCTTCACCTTTGCTCTTCACCTTTTCTGTGACCCACTCTGCTCAGAACTCCCTATACACTGAGGCCAAAAGAAAATCCCTGCCATTGATCACGTGTCAAGGCATAGCCCTCATATCAGAAATGAAGATGTGGAGCAACCAAAACATTTGGTAATTGCCTGTGTTTCACGGTTTTGCTCCTCAGTTTTGGGTGTTTTACCAGTCACTATCCTGTCCACAAATTGCAATAGCATGAAGGAATATGTTTCCTTTAACAGCTCAAAATTTAACTTGTCTTAGTAAACAATTGTGCTCATCTTGTTTTAAGTTAAATATTTGGCTCAAAAAAGTGAACTGCACAAATATAGCAAAACCTTGCAAGAAAGCTGGAGAAGAACTTTTTACAAGGGCATGCAGTGATAGGATAACAGGTGGCTTTAAACTGAAAGAGGGTAGGTTTAGATTAGATATTAGGAAGAAATTCTTCACTGTGAGGTTGGTGTTCATTCAAGCCAGGGTCTCCTGCTGTCCTTTTAGTCACTGAAGATGCTTTTAGGGAAGGGCTTTTTACATCCTAACATAGACTTTATAAAGGATGTAGAAGGGCTGCTGAAGACACAGAAGACACTCAAAAAAGGACATAATATGTAGAGGAAATGCTGAAATGTGGGAGCTTCAAAGGTTTTGGGATATTCAGACTGCCGGAAACAAAACTGAAACATTGTTTGATTGTGACCTGGAAAACCTTGACAGGAAGAAAATATGAGTTAGAGAATGGCTCATTAAGCTCAGGGCACAAGAAGGTATAATGAGTTCCAGTGGTTGGATGCTGAAGATGGAAAATTTGAGTAGGAAAAAACAAGGTGCTAATATGAACTTGAAATGAATAGCTTTAGAGCAGGCAGCCAGGGAAGGAGCAGGGTCTCCGCCTCCTGAGGACTCCCAATATCAGCAGGATATATCTCTGGAAGACTCTGGTCGAACACAGATTGCCAGGCTTGAGAAGGAGAACAAGAATATAATGTAGTAGCTGTGACATCTGTGGTGAGGTGAGGGAACCCGCTGTTCCCGAGAGGACTTAAATTCTCCGGATCAGTGAGCAAAAGGAGTGGGATCTCACTTCATCTTGCTGCAGTCATCAATTGTTTTGTTGGAACTCTCCAGTTTAGAAACATACATCAAGCAGGGGGACATGTAAAAAGGCTGGTTGGGTGTACTGCCTGTCACTGCGCTGAGCTCGACTCCTATGGGAGCTACAGAAATGTAAAATCCAGTTATTAAATTAAATTAGTACCACTAAGGTATCAATAAATAAACTGGTCCAGTTTGCCAGAAGGAAAATTTGCTGCCAGAGCTGCCATTTTACAGTAAAAACTAACCACTATGTGCCTAGTATGCCTTTTACAACAAATATCTGCTCATACCAAAAAATTGTTGAAGTGGAAGATGCAGAAAATAGGGCAGGCTAATCAGAGGCAGGCTGAAATCAATCTCCTGCTGTCCCTGACCTGGAGACTCTCTGTGCTGAGCTCTGTGCCAGGCAGAGACAAGGCACGTCCTTGCCAGTGCCTTGCAAGGGAAGTCATCAGGGATTTACAGGAAGAACACGAGAGAATCTGAGATCTTACACTTGAATTCTCGGCTTCACCTCAGCATTAACCTGTACCCTAGCAGAATAAACTAGTTTCAGCTTTATGCCAGTGGTTTCCCTGCAATACCAAATCCGGGTAAGGGGTTAAATTAACTGTGCAAAAAGACAAATCTGCGATTCAGGCATTCATTTGGTGCTTGCCTTAATTTTCACACTAACAAGATATATGCAATAATTTTAATATAAGAAATAATTAGCAAAATTTGCATAACAAACAAACCCTTTTGAAATGGCCTGACTTTCTCTGGAGAAAAGGTCTTTTTGTCTATTATTTTAAGAAAATAAGAAAAGGATTTTGAGTGACCAGCAAGCTCAGAAAATAAACAGCCAGTGTTATGCTGAACTGGTCTATTAGTATGGATACCAAGAGGCACTCTGCTCATCCTCTACATCAAGAAGGAATGATTTCACATGCTAATGCCCTCTCTCCATCAGTGTCCTACAAATGTAGTCATAACTGCATCTTGCAGTCTTGCCTGGATGCTTGCAATTGTGCGAGAATCCCAGCAGAAATCCACACTAAATCCTCACCCTTGCCACCCGTGAAATAGGCAGGTTTTTAAAAAAAAACCCAAACCACCTCTGAGCACAGCAACCCCTGGAAGATGCATTATCTTGGTATTGAATCATATTATTTTCAGTAGGGTTCATGTCAATGTGAAAGAACGTTTTAAAAAGGCAGAACAGTTCCTTCATAATTACAGCGATGCCATCTTAATTTACAAACTCCTGTAAATCTGTTGACACATGGTAATAGTGGTATTTAATCATTGTTCTGATATCAGATTTCTGCTGCTTTGGTACACTTGGTGCCTTTCATTGCCAATTTCATCCTAAGTGCCCTTCATTTTTCAAAGATGGGTAAAGGAAAAATCTCCCTGAGATGCAAGTGTCTAGAAATACACCATGGTGCAGGTTTCATTCTCCTGGGAGAGGGAAATGGTTGTGTCAAAAGCTCTGTATTTTCCCGAGGGGAGGGAAGGGGA
>WBMZ01002495.1:169928-270269 GCA_013400975.1 Atrichornis clamosus | reverse complement strand
GCGGCACCTGTCGCGGCGGGAGCGCGGGGGTGTCCCCGCGGCGGGTGTGTCCCGCGGCGGGTGTGTCCCTGCGGAGCGTCCCTGCGGGGCCCGTCCTGGCGGGAGGCCGCGGGCTGCGCTCGGAGGCGCTTCGCGTGCAGGGCGCTGCTGCGGGGCTGCGCCCATCTCGGGCAGGCGCCGCCCCCGCCTCACTCGGGCGCTCACTCGGGTTCGGCGGCCCCGCGGCGGGGGCAGGGCAGCGGGCGCTCCTCGTCTGCGCGGTGGGGCTGTGGTCGGAGCACCCGCCTTTAGCACCTACGTAAGTCAGAGGCCTCTCCGTGCTCGGCCGCAGCGCCCTGAGCGCTCCCGTGGTGCGGCGCGTTTGGGGTGCAGCGCCCACAAATCCCTGCTGGAGGCGGCAGCTCCTGTAGATAAGGCTGGACGGAGTAATTCGTGTGCTAGTTCCCAGGAAAATGATTTCTTCCAGTATTCGTTCTCATCTCTTCCTTCCCTAACTATTTCCTTCTACTTTTACAAGTGACTTCCCAGGCCACCTGGAGTTCCCCGCTCCTATTGCAAGTAGACGTCGCATTTCCTGAACCTGCTGGGAAATCGCTGTTTTTGCTAAAATCACAGCGAACTTTTCATTTTTTTCCTGTAAACAAGGTTTAAGAGTTCTAAAGTGGCATATACTCAAGATTTACGCCTGTTATTGAAATTATCCCCCCTCTTTTCCTTAAAAGAGCTTTGAAAATGGCTTAGATGTTTATGAAATGTTAATATTGTCAACTACATTGGCTGATTTATGAAGGAATAGCCTGAAATAGAGGTAGTAGGGTCCAAATCTTAAAATCTATGCTATTAAAAAAATTTGCATGTAAAAATTACATGGCAGGGAAAAGTTTATCCCTGATGATCCTTTCTCTCCTCAGCTAAATACTTTTAATGGTTCTGGTCTTTCTTTAGTCCATACTGACAAGCAAATAGTAGTTCATTAATTGCTATTATCAGAAATTGAGAGCATTGATAGCAAACATTGTTACATTCCTCAGCTCAGTCTCCTGAAGATCCAGGCCTTATTTACTTCAGTGTAGTAAAAGGAAGAATTACAGTATTCATTTACTAGCTACTGCTTGCTACCAGCAGCTGAAGAACCATACTGCTTTGATTTTTACTGAGGGCCATTAGGTCACGTGCTGTTGTGTGTTGTTTTGGATGAATTGGGTACTTGAGTAGGGAAAGATTTTCTTGACCCTAGAGTTCTTGCTCTGTGGTGAGCCATGCTTATATTGTTCAAAAATGGTTACATTTTTCCACCCGTCTGAAATGGGATGATGTGAATTCAGTTGGAGATGAGATACACACATCCTGTTTCAGATGTGGAAAAATGCAACTAGTAGCCAATGAACATTAGTTTGCTAAAATGTATAAATAGTGAAAAGTATTGGTAGTTCTTTTGTGGATTTGCCATCCAACACCCTTTTCTATGCAGAACTGAAATCAGATACCTCAACTCTGTGTATGAATCAACCTCATCAGAACCTCTTTTGGGACAACACAGATGGTTAGTTTGTGTGTTGGTGTGTAAGCTGGGAGAGGTGAATCCTGCTCACAGATTCCAAAATTTTTGTTGTCTGTTTCTGAAGGTCATTTCAGTTTAGATTCTTTGCAGACTGAGTCTGTGTTCTTCCCTGACATGAATTTGCGTTCATCAGATGTACATCTTTGTTGTTTTAGATTTCTAGCTCAAGGTCTCTGCACGTGTGCTGATTTTCCAATGAAGTACATCCTGGTAACTGGTGGTGTCATCTCAGGCATTGGCAAAGGGATCATTGCAAGCAGCATTGGCACTATTCTAAAATCATGTGGTCTGCGTGTCACTGCAATCAAAATTGATCCTTACATAAACATAGATGCTGGAACCTTTTCACCATACGAACATGGTATGAAGATTAGTGCTGTTCCCTTTTGCGTGAATATATGTATTTACAATAATGTGTTTTGGTTTTGTTTTTTTAAAAAACAATAGTATGATATTTATTAGTTGTTTTGTCATTATTTTGTAAGTTTATTGTTTACTGTATGTTCTCAAGGGCTACTCTAAGTAAAGAAAGAGAAGCCTGTTTGTTGAAGATGCTATTATGACTTTTCTATAAAATACCACTTTATTGGGAAAATCCTAGCTGTAAACCTTGTTAAGCTAATGCTATCTTCAGTTCAACTTGATTAAAAAGAATTAAATAGTTCTATAAAACTTACTTGAAACTTAAGTCCTTAACAGTTACTTGAGAATGCTGTTCTCTGATTATCAGTGCCTCCTAATGTAAGTGCCTTCACGAGAGTTAGCTGAGGTTCTCGTTTAGTAAAAAAAGAATCTAGTCAAAACATCAGTGAAGCTTGTTGTGCCAACTAATGATAGAATTTTAAAGTAGATGCTTAGTTTGGTTGGTTAGTTCACTAAGGCACGTTGGTTGTATTGACTGTGTTGCTGGTGAGTTACAAGACAGTCTTGACATGCTTTTATAATGTTGAATGTTCCTTTAGCTGGGTGGCTTGTTACCTGTACATTCATTAGAAACAATGGCTTTCAAAGTACCTTCAGCCAATAGACATTTCTAATTATTTTTATTCCTTGGGTTTTATTTGCTTACTTTTAATACAAACAAAAATTTTTGGAACTGAAGATGAATGCGTGTATCTCCTGAACTGAAAAAAGACTACTTTGCTTTTTAAGTAGAGGAGGAGCACAGCACATCAGACCTCTCTCAAAAAGCAAAATTTAACTAATCCAGTAGTTTTGTGCCTTAAAGAGCACATCTGCTGCTACTTAGGCAGTTGAGTGGGTGATAAGACTCCTGTGATGACTTGAGATTGTGAGGATGTATAGGTCCCCTGCATCAGGTACAGGGGAGAGGAAATGCCATGGCATGGAATTCTTTTTTCACTTAAGAGTTTCTTACAGCTTGTGAGGAAGCACTGGCTTGCTGGGTAGTACGTGGAAATGACATGCAACAGAATGGTGAGCCTCCTTCATTAACGTTTTGGCAGGAATATGATTGATATGGTTAATTTAGTGACTTCCAGTTAACTAAAAAGACTTTTTAATAATATATTTTTTTAATTCTTCTCTTCCAAGGCCTGCTTAAGAAAAATGTTGGTTCCACTCTGCTTCTGTTGGCTTAGATGATGATTTAGTATAGAGAAGGTATTAAGTGCCCCACAGAATCAGGCATAAATCTTCCACTCTGATGTATGCATTGGAGTGATTTGTTAGGGTGTTTATTGAAGTGGAATGTTGTACCTTGGAGGGATATATATTTTCGTAGTCCACATTCCATCTTCAGGGAAAAAATTGCCTTTTTTTTCCCCCCATAACTTGTTTAGCCATTGATTTACTGGGTCATGGCAAAATATTTACAGTTTTTCTAAAAGGCTTTCCAGCCTTACGTCAAGATGTGGGGACTTTAGTTCCCTCAGAAGTTGGCTAGATTCAGAATTTAGAGACTCTAAAGAGGGCTAAGAAAAGTGTGAACCTGAAGAATATTTTAATTAGATTTTTCAGGTCTGAAATAACCCTTGCTGTAGACATAGTCAACGAAATATAGTGGATGAAACAACTGACTCAGAAACAGTGATCACATTTGAAGAAGCATTTATGTACATCATAAGTTTACTCCTGATCCAAGCCTTAATCATTAAAAGAGATCCAAACAACAAGAATTTATAGGGAAACACTTTGAACATATATGATAATTCATGCTTATAAAAGCACAGTTTTTGTCTCCTGCAAGTAAATGGATATTTTATTTGTTACTGATTTATAATTCCTGGAGATCGTTTTATTCTGATGAAGGACTATAGTGCTGTTGAAATGCTGGTTAAATATTCTGGCAATATAACTTACATTTATTTGCAAAACTATATGTGTCTGAGGATGGACACTAGTAATTTCTGGGGGTTTTTTTTTGTTTCTGTCTCTTTTCGCTTTCTTTTTTTAGGTGAAGTTTTTGTATTGAATGATGGTGGAGAAGTTGACTTAGATTTGGGAAATTATGAGAGATTTTTGGACATCAATCTGTATAAAGATAACAATATCACCACTGGAAAGATATATCAGCATGTCATTAATAAAGAAAGACATGGTGATTATCTGGGAAAAACTGTTCAAGGTAATATTTTTAATTTTGTGAGATACTAGTTATTCAGTCTTCACAAAAGAAGTGGTCAGCTAGAACAGACTGCTCCTTGCTGTACCACCTTGCTCCTTTCTCCCCTCTGAGAGATATGGGCATATTCCTGTAATGTGTGGCTTCTGAGCTCAAGGAAAGGAGGACTGGAGAAAGGACCTAGTAGTTTCCTCTTGGCTCTCTGTTAATTTTTCCCTTTTTGCATGCAAAAATCAGTATATGGGCCTAAAGTAAGCTATGCTTGCCTTCTTTGGTTTTGTTTTGTAGTTGTTCCACACATCACTGATGCAGTTCAGGAATGGGTAATGAACCAGGCAAAAGTTCCGGTGGATGACGACAGAAAAGAGCCGCAGATCTGTGTAATTGAGGTAAGTGTGGAACCCTTTAGGTTATGTGTCTGCAGTGAACACAAAGAACTCCCTTGCTTTCTCTTTGCTACTTACTGTGAAAAGGTCAGATGGATGTTTTATGGAGAGAGCAATGCAAAGAAACATTTTATATTCTTTGGTTTTTTCTGAAGGTGATAGGTATGGTCTTATCTCTACAGCTTCCATTGACTAAATCCATTCTAGAATAATGCTGAAACTGAGCTACTTAAGAATAACTTAGAGAATTAAAGTGGCCAGTCACTGTAATGTGAGCTGTCTATTCCGAGATCCAGCCATTTGACTGGGGCTTTATACTGTGAGTAGTATTGAGAAAACTTGTGTAATACCTGAAATCCCGTATGGTGACATTCTAGCTTTCCATAGGGCTTCAAATGTCCATCTTGTCACTCGTGGTCATGTTTAAAGGAATATATTTAAACAATGTGTACGTTAGTTTCCCAGTTTCTGGTGTTACCTTTAAGGTCTTTGGAGGCAACTGTTAATCACTTAACCTGCTGATGTTCTGCCCAGTGGAAACAACGAGTCTCACCCACCCTTACTAGGGCATTGAGACAACGGGATGAAAGCCAGTAATTGCTAGTATTAGTATTACAGTGGAAAATATCAAAAAAAGATTATACTTGAGAATTTGACAGAAGAATATGTCATAGGTTTAATGCCAGAAGTGACCACTGTAATCAATAGTGCTGTAAATTTTGTGACCCAGGCAGCAGAATTGCTCAGTATTTCTTATACAGAAGAATCTGCCTTGATTAAAATATACTTACCAGTATAGCTATAGATCTTTTTTAGGATGTGCACAGTGAGACTCAAATATTTTATTTAAAACAAATATGAAAAAAGTAAATACAAAAGTTGCACAAGAACATTAATAAATGATGGTCTTACCAGTCCTTTAACTTCAGTCTTAGTTTTCTGTTTCCTCCATGTAAGGGGTTTTTGGCATTTTGTTTGGGTTTTTTTTGTTCTAAACTTATACCTCCAGCCTGATAAAATTATTTTTCTTCAGTACTCTAAGAATAATTGTAACATTTTTCCATGGTAAAATCTGTAAGGAGTTAAACTGAACATGTGTGTGATGTACAAATGTACTTGTAGTTGTTAGAAGTTTCTCTGGCATGGGATGAACAGAATTATGTAATTCTGCCAAAAACCACATGGTGGCACAGAAAGATCATTCTGAAATACAACTATTTCATCAGACTTAAGTGCTAAACTGCTTTATTCAGTGCTTAGTCTACTGCAGCTCCCTGTGTTTGAAAGGCATCTGATTCCTGTCTTTATAAATTAAAGTTTTATCATGGACTTAGTCTTGCATTTTGGTTTGGTAATAAATATTTGGTAATAAATACTGACATTGATGTTGGAAAGCCATGGGAATATTGCTAAATGTCTGTATCATGTTAATCAAAAATGCTGGTAAATCTGACAGGAAAATAAAGTTTTTCCATACAAAAACTTTCACAGTAACTTAACTATTGATTACTGGTTCACCACTTCCAAGGCTGTGTGAAAGCATGTATTAGTCAGCAGCACCACATCTTCCCCTGGGAAGCTTATGTATTTGTTGTAAAGTGAATTTAACAAAACTGGAAAATTATTTAATGTTTTGCACAGGAAACAAAATATGCAGAGTAGGTGAGGACTCTTTGTAGAGTATGTTTGCAAATGTCAATTTTCAGGTTTTTTTGAGATAAAAATTTCAGAAAATATGTTGAAGCGTATAAGAGCCTTTTTTTTTCTTTTGTTTTTTCTTTCTGCCACTCTGGCATATCCAACCTTTCTTTTTCAGCTGGGAGGAACCATTGGAGATATTGAAGGAATGCCATTTGTTGAAGCATTTAGACAATTTCAGTTCAAAGCAAAAAGAGAGAACTTCTGTAATATCCATGTTAGCCTAGTGCCACAGGTAAGTTACTAGAATTAATAGAATAAATTTTACTCTGTATTGGCTTTATAATTACTGGTCCTACTAACCTTTCTTGCTGAAGTCTAGTCAAAACCACTGTAACTCTTTGTACAGGGCTAAAAGTATTTTTTAATTTGAATTCTAAATTTTACTTCACTACTCACTGCGGAGATTTTGGTAAGCAAAGGTTTGTAATGATGATATGATTTCATCTTCTACAGATAAAAAGATAATTATTATCAGCTAAAACTGTGGATTAAAGGATTGAACAGCAATTGGTAGGATTAATTCTGTGTATTTGAGAACAGAATTATTTAGTACATCTGAATATTCCAAGGATAGTCACTGAAGGCTTTGTGCTGTGTTGGACATTCTCCATTTACTAGCAAAATTCGACTTTTGGAATATTTTTCTACTTCTGCGTGAGCCAATTATACTGAAATTTTTATCTGAAAACAAAACCAACAAAATAAACTTGACCTGAATTGGGACCCTGTGGTTTCTTCACAGTATTTCATGTATCAGTAATAACAGTGGTGCCATTTCTGTTTCTGGCATATTGTGTCTCACTTTGAATATGTTTATTTCCAGCAATTATTACTTGCAACGAATTTTCTCTTTTAATCTGTAACTGCTTTGTTAGTAGATGTTAGTTGCTATTTGAGCTTTCAAAATGTGCCTTTCCAGCCTAACGCCACTGGTGAACAGAAGACAAAACCTACACAAAACAGCGTTCGAGCTCTGAGGGGTCTAGGCTTGTCTCCAGATTTGGTGAGTCAATAAATACAGATTTTTATTTATAGGTCATCTAGAAATGTCCTTGGATAACCTGTGTTCAAAGAATAATCCTTAGTGTCTCAGGAGAGATGAGAATTTTAGAAGAAATGCAAAATATGTGCTGCATAGCTCCAGTAAAGCCACAGGAAATTAAATTACTCAAAATTACCCTAAGTTAACTTAATTCAGTTAACTCTTTGCAATATCTTGGGACTGTAGCTATGTTTTTTTGCAGACGTCTCTCTAGGAAAATAATACTTTACTGCTAAAAATAATCTGAAATCAGTTTGCTTTGTAGGACGACCTAGAATGTTTGTGTCTTCTAACATTCAGAAATTACTTTTAATGCATGGTTAAGAAGAAGCAATGTGTATATCCTCAAAAAGAAAAAATGATTCTTAAAAAGATAGTCACACAACTAAATTTTGTGTTGTGCTTCTTTCTGATTTATTTTTGATCTCTCCCATTTTACATTTATGCTTTTAACTACAAAACCAATGGATTTGTAAATAGGATATGTGAAGGATGTGTGTAGTGTCACATGCTTGTGACATGGTAGTTGGAATCAACTTGTGGAAGGAAAGACTTTTATTAATGCAATACTGTGCTGTACTGCAAGTTTCAGGGCCTAAACCTCAAAATCCCTCTTGATGTGCCAATTGCATAGGGAAAGTTGCATGTGCTTTTTGAAAGCCTTTAAGGTAACTCTCAGGGCCTGATTTCTCCCTCCCCTCCAAAAAAAGAAGAGTTCTCTAAAAGCCTGTTGAGTGGGTGTGTGTAATAAAAGGAGAACAGACAAATGTAGTCACGTTCTCACATCTTGAGTTCTTGCTTGGGGCAGTCCTGGGACTGCCAGGAGCACAGTAATTTATTTTTTTTTTGACTACTGCTTTTGACTACTAAAGCAGGGACAGATGCACTCGAGGTGCAGCCTCTTGGTGCCCTTATAAAGTTCCTTGGGCGCTTCTTCAGGACAATATTTAAATGGTTGCTGTCTTGGCTAGGACTGCTCATGGGGAAGCTCCTACAGCAGCAGTCAGGAGAGCTTCCTTCGTGAGCTGTGCTGCCAGGCTGCCTGAGCTGAGCTCGGCTCGTCCTGTTCTGGATCCCTGCTGCCTCAAGGCTGCTCCCAGGCATCCCTGGGGTGGCTGCCCAGCTCTGTGCAGGAGCCTTTCTGTTCTCCGTGGGTTCTTCTGAGAGCCTAATGAACTGTGTCTGTATCTGTGCCTGTATCTGCAGAAATCACGTGCCCTGATACAGCACTTAGAGTATACGCTTGTCAGTGCTGCCCTGTTCGACTTAATTGTTCCTCATCTGCTGTGTGTTCTGTTTCTGTGCGGTGCATCTCTGCCTCTGTTCTTGTAGTTCTGTTATTTTTGTGCTGATTCTGTTGTTTTTTATTTCTGTGTCTGCATTAACTTTAAATTTGTTTCTGCAAGATAGGTGATAGATTTCAAAGTGGATTTAGTCATGTGCTCATACTGTCAAGGTTTATGAATTATACCTTCGCTGCAAACTGTACCAAATTTTTAAGTATGACTTGTGCCTGATTGAGTAGAATGTACAAATTGTTTCCTAATTACATTTTGATTTGAATGTGCACTAATTTTTCTTTATATTTGACATTCTTTTTCTGTTTCTAGACTTACTAGTAAGGGTAGAGTAAATTAATTAGACTCCATCAATATCAGTGTAGCTAAGCTGCATTAGCAAGATGATCAAAGTTCAGCTACAAGTTTCTGAGCAAAAGGGCTTAATGCATTAAGTAGTCGCATTTGCTAGAAAGATGGGGAAAATAATGAACTAATCTTGTAACAGGATCATTCTACTTCCTGTTATACTTTCTGGTTTCAAAATAACTTAAGGTAGACTGAGTAATCAATAGGCACTTTGAGAGAGTGGTTCTGCATTTTGAGCTAGTTGTCTGGAGTTATGTAATGCAAAAAAAGACCCCTTCCCATAAACACCAAAACATGTAATTATTTTCTTCATTGGTTAAAAACTATTAATATTTTCTAAGATTACTGGGGTTTCAATGTATCAGCAAAATACTAGCATAATAATTGCACCAGTAAAAGCCCCACACAATTATGAAATAGTTTTCTCTGGCCTCCTTCTTTTTGTTATGATGTGCACATTGAAAATTACAAAAAGATGCTGAAGTACAGAAATACTCATGCATGTAAGGTAAGTATTATTGCTCTAAATTTAAATCTGATCTTACTGATAAGATCACATTATTCCTTTTGATTCATCGTATACTTAAAGAGCTGCTAGACTTCAAGTAAAGGATATTACAATAGTAGCTGCAAGAAAGGAGAACATGAGGAAGCACTATTACAGAGAATGCCAATGAAAGAAGAATAAAAAGGGTCAGTATGGGCAGGTGCCTGCTTTCCTTCTACCTTGCTAGTAGATAGTTGTGAGCTATGATACATTGTAGAACTCCAGAAGAGGGGAAAGAGTCAAAAAAGGCACATTTGTTTATGCTCGTGTTCCAAGGGAGATGAAGTTCACTGTGAAGTATTAAGGATCTTCTATTGGTTAGCCTAATAAATATTTGCACTTTTTCCTTCTGACAGATAGTCTGCAGAAGTGCAAAGCCTATAGAGATGGCAGTGAAGGAGAAGATTTCCATGTTTTGTCATGTGGAGCCTGAGCAGGTTTGTACTTTAATATTTTATTTGTCATTATTTAAGCATGTGGGAAAGTATACAAATATTTCTGTGCATTTCTGTTTTCAACTTCAGACTGCTTCATTAATATGTAATTGTTTTTATAATTTTTATCTTGCTGTTATGTACACTAGCATTTTCAAAATACTGGGAGTATATATGTTAAGTTTTATGTCAAATGGTCATTAATAATTTAAATGCATGTTACATAAAAGCTAATAAAAGGAATAGATTTTGAGTGCATGGTTAGTTGTTATACATAGAATGGAACAGCACAGTTATCACAACTGTGGTTGGTTTTTGCCCATAAATCATCTTAGATGATGATAATAATGGATGAACAAAGTGTGGTTAAAGCTGGGTGATTTGCTTATGTCCACACATGGTCACAGCCACATGAACATTCTTACTGTGATAATATGTGATAGGATATTTATGCCCTTTAACATGTTTAGTTATATATCCTGTTGCAATTCATGTGCGATTTTTCCCTTAATAGTTTGCAATTAATTGCTATTGAAAGATTCATTTTGTTAATTGAATGCTCTTCAGTATTTTTGCAAGTGAGAGCATTTTGCTCTTCAATGTAATGCATAATGCTAAAGGTACAAGGGATGCAAGTAGTTACGTGGTATTTCAAATGGAATGGGCACACAGAGGGGCATGGGGCAGCATGCACATGTAGTTACGTGATGAACAGAAGTAGCTGAAGGGTGACAAAGTGAGTATCCTTTACTTCTCATGTCTGTCAGGGAAGAGAACACTTGTGCTCAGGATTCTGAGCTCTGTGATCTCGGGTAAGCCAAGCACAATCAGCTTTAATGCCAGCAGCTTGGATGTGGTTTGTAAATGTGTTCTTAACTAAAAAGTCCTTGACTGGACTGTACTCATTAATTACATAACCTAGTTCACTAACAAAGTACTTCTAGGAGACTCTATCACAACCAAGTTGGGTCTGTTTTGTTAGGTTTGTGTTCTTGCTTTCATGGTTAATCTTCTTCAAGTTTATGAGAGGGAAAGAAAG
This sequence comes from Atrichornis clamosus, assembly GCA_013400975.1. NCBI lineage: Eukaryota > Metazoa > Chordata > Aves > Passeriformes > Menuridae > Atrichornis > Atrichornis clamosus. The sequence continues at coordinate 259,329 of WBMZ01002495.1, read as the reverse complement.
AAGTGCTAGCAAGCATGAGTGCTTGTGGGACCAAGTGTTTGCATAAAACTGATGCATTGTTAGGCTTGACAAGCTATTTTTGTATGATGGTGTGAAGAAGTAAAACACATTTTTACTTTTTGGGTCAGTTTTTCCTTGTAGATTTAATAGAACCTTAAATATTAGCTGTGCTGTCCTGCTCATTCAAAAGAAAAGTATTTAAAAATTAGAATGTGTATAGAATAAAAAAATGTATATAGTATCCAAAAAATACAGTGAATATTTCCTATGAAAAATTTACTTAAATTTTTTATGTTCTGCCTTTTTTTTTGTTAGGTGATATTTATTCATGATGTTTCTTCTACTTACCGAGTACCAATCTTATTGGAGGAGCAAGGCATCATTAAGTATTTTAAACAGAGGCTAAATTTACCTATTGATGACCAGCCAAGTGATCTTCTAATGAAGTGGAAGAAAATGGCTTGCAGGTATTCTACATCCTACTGCTTTTTCTAGAAGTGCATTAATTCAATTTAGGTTTTTACTGCTGTGGGACTGGGGATAGTGCATATCAACACCTGTGAATGGTCTAGGTTTAAAACCACTGGCTGTCTGGAAGTTTTAGAAGATATTTTGTCAAGTTAAAGGAAAAGCAAATGCTATTAAAATGTTCTCTTTGTAAAATTTGGTGTAGTAACTGAAAAACTTGTTTTTTCTCAGATATGAAAGGTTGCTGAAGGTGTGTTCCATAGCTCTTGTTGGCAAGTACACAAAACTAAGTGACTGCTATGCATCTGTTTTCAAAGCTCTGGAACACTCTGCGCTGGCAATTAATTACAAACTGGATTTAATGGTGAGGATATTTCTGTCTTTTTCTTTCAGGAATACTTTGAACCTACTATTGTATCATACTACGATACGCCACTAGTTCCCATCATGTGAGGCAGTTGTAATTCATGTGAAAATTAGAAAATGAATTATGGAGATGAATACAGACTGGCCAAGCATCTCATCTTTTAAAAGAAATATTTGCAATTCAGTTATTTTATTTGGAACTAAACTTATCTGAAACAAACACTGAAGTTACCCGAAACTGGATCTGATGAAAAAGCAGACTTTGCCTGCAAGTTTATATTTACTGTCAAAGTTAAATTTTACTTGTTCTCATGAGACATGCTTTTGTGGTGGATTTGGCAGTTCTGGGTTAATGGTTGAATTCAGTGATCTTAAAGATCCTTTGCATCCTAATGATACTGTGACTAGAAAGAGGCAAATGTTGTACCAACCTTAAAAAAAAACAAAAACAAAAATTAGGATTTGAGGAAATGGCATGTGTTCAGCCTCTGCTTGTTCCCTGGGAAGATTATTAGCAAATACTCCAAAAAGTTGTTTCTGTGTCTGTGAAAAAACAAGAAAGTGGGAACAGCCAGAATTGATCCCTGAAAATTTTTAGACCCTGACTGGAACTGACCCTGAGCAACCTGCTCTAATTTCACTTGCTTTGAGCAGGGAGTGGGACTAGAAACTTTCCAGGGTCTTTTCTGACCTACGTGATCCTGTCACTGTAGTGTTTTGTACTGACAGCTGCATAGTGTGATACTTTTAGGATGTGAAAAATAGCTTTGCTTTAAGCAAAAACTGTGAATGGTGCCCTGTCTACAAATGTGCAGTGAGCTTTGTGTGCAGCTGATCTTAAGTTTGGTGGGGCTTCTGCATGAATAAGCATGAGAATTGATGGTTGCTGAGCTCCATGCAGTGTTGAAGTATTAACAGACACAGGCTGCCACTGTACTTACCTGCATGTCCAAACCTCCTTTTAGTGTTTTTGCCCAAAGGGTCTTGGTATAATCCTGTGCTCTGAAGGAATTGCTTAATCTGAATTATGAAATGTTGATGCTGCTTGAACTGATAAATGTACCTTCTCAGTATCTTTGGCAAGGAAAATACAATTAACTCCAACTGTAATTAGTTTGTCTTGGCAACCTCCCAGCATGGTAAAGTGACCTTTTAGTTGATCCTGTAGTATTCTTCTAGTAGAGAATAGCAACATTCAGAAGTAGTTATTTTTCTGTTGTATTTTTGATGCCTTCTGGAATGTGGTAAAAGTAGACAATATTTGCTAGAAGGCAGTCCTGTCTGGAAAACTTTCAGCAATCTCCTTGTCAGTTGGATTTTCTGCCTGCAGGTGAGTTCCATCATTTCAGATGATCTCATTTTTAAGGAGAATGGACTCTGCATCAGGATATGAGTAATTATGTTATCCTGAGAAAAAGATTGGCAAAACCCAGAATCAAACTGTGACCTTTTGTGTCCCCAGTGCAGTACACAGTTGCCCCACTTCACTCTAGCAGTGCCTCAGGAGCTGTGCTGCTTAATGGCACTAGAGATTCTAAAGCAGTACTTCTCGTAGGGCATAGCCAATGAGTCAGTCTCCCTTTCTACACAAGAGTCCCCAGGAGCGCCTTTCTCACAGACAATGCAGGTTTATCCAGTCTCATAATAAGACTGGATAAGCTGTGGCACTCAAAAGCCAGGGAAGTGAACATCCTGGCCACATCCCTTTTGGATAACAGGATAAGATCAGCACCACTCCTTGACTGGCCCTGATTGCAGGAGGAGGATAACCTGGCTACACAGTCACGAAGCCTTCTAGCAAGTGTGCTTACCTGCAGGGTGCCAACCTCCAGGGCTGCAGGCAGGCAGAACGTCTGAGCTGTGTGCAAGCAGAGGAGCATGGATTGCTGCAACTAAAGCAAGCACTGGGTCTTCAAAGCAAATACAAGGTCTTCAGTGAAGTTGTTACAGGTTTATTGGCAAATTCACTTGAAATTCTTAATAATTTTTCTTAATGCTTGATTATATACTGTATGCTGCTCTTTCTGTGGAAGAGGCGACCATTTCATTGCAAATTTTTCTTTATTAGTACATAGATTCAACAGAACTTGAACGTTCTACAGAAGCAGAGAACTCAGTGAAATATCACCAGGCATGGCACAAACTGTGCAAAGCAGAGTAAGTGACATTGGCTGTTCTGTCTCCCAAATGCAGACCATGATATTTATTTTATGTGACAAAAAATGCTTCAATAAATCAAATAATTTCTCAATGCGTCCAAACTTCTGTTACTTACGTGAAAGGATAGATTGCATGGTTGGTGACAAGCTTCAGCAAAATTAAAGTATCAACCTATATCCTCAAACTCTGCTTAATCTCTTTAGACAAGCTGCAGGTTTTTGGTTGTTGGTTTAGGGTTTTGATTTTTTTGTTGTTCTTTTGCTTTTTTTGGATAGTGGAACTTTCTTTATAGTGCAGGTCAGTTGACAAAGGTTTTTTGTTGTCAACATGCAGTATAGTGAAAGGTGCTTGTAAATGCTAGTGACACTCTGCAAATGTCTCTTAAGAATCATTGCCAGGATTTCAATTTGTATTTGGAAAGGGGTGTTGTTTCTTGTCAAAATGCATTTAGTTTTTTCAGTATTAATTAGCAAATCTACAGTTTTGGTGTTGAGATCCTTGAGTAGTTAATATGTAGCTAGTTTATTTGATCAATATTTATTTAAGCAATGGGAATTTCTCTGTGATGCGTGAGATTGGTCAGATGAGAATTGGGGTGGGTAGATGAAACAAATCTCAAAACCTAGAATTAATTTCTTTCTATTCTGAATGGTCATACAAAACAAGCCTTTCATGCATTGTGCTTGCTTAGTTATAACCTCAAACGTCTTCAAGTTGTATGGATTCCTCTGCTGGCTTGATTCTACATGGTGGTTCTTTTATATATTGCTGTCATTACAGTGGCATTCTGGTCCCTGGAGGGTTTGGAATTAGGGGAACAGAAGGCAAACTCCAAGCTATCTCCTGGGCAAGAACAAAGAAGAAACCTTTTCTTGGTAAGAGCATTAGAGTGAGAAATTACTGTGTTTAGGAGATTTATAGCAAGCTAATTGATTTGATTAAAAAAACCCCTCACAATAGAGAAGGATCCTGTCTTAGGGAAGTACATGTGATGTTATGAATATATGCCATGCTAATAATCCCCAGGGTCGTAGTTGTGTACTACATCTGCTGTATAAGGAAGGAAAAAAGACTATCCCTGCTCCAAAGGTTTAATTTGCTATGTACCCATTTTAAGTGGAGAATCTTTGCTTCTCATTGTAACTAAATCAGTATAATTCTATTTATTAAACAGTGTGCAGAAAATACAGGTGTCTTTGGACCACATTTGCTATATGAAATTATTTTTTAAAATTTACTAATATGTGTTACTACAATAAAGTCTAAAGACGTCATCTGGCCTATAAGCTAAGTGCTGTTTGTGTAAGTGCCTCTGAGGCTTTGCTTCCTTCTCCACATTTCATACAATTTTTAAAGTGTCTGAGTAGTTGCCAAAGCAAAGTTTGAATCTGGATATACCCAGGCTTTCAGCTTCTGTTTGTCTTTGCAGTAATTATTGGCAAAGTAGCTGGGAGAAAAAAAAAAATCTTTGAAAGGGTTTAAAGCACATAATTGTGTCACATGTATTTATAGTGTGCCAGGTTTGAACTGTGAGTTTTACATTGAGCAGCCACTCTTGGTTTAGCTTTTTGTAAGTCTGAGTATATACACTGAATACCAAGATTTCAAAGCAGTCAAGTTTAAGACAGAACAGCAAGTACTTAGCCAGTCCTTCTCTTTGTCTTGTTAAATTCTGGGGGTTTTGTTTTCTCTTCTAGGAGTTTGCCTGGGAATGCAATTAGCAGTTGTGGAATTTGCAAGAAACTGTTTGAATTGGAAAGGTGAGCTAGTGTGAATATGATTGGTTAGAAGAATTTTTATTGTCTATGTGAAATGTATGTCTATTAGAATTGTTTACAGATCCTATGATTGTTAGATACTTAGCTGTTGCAGCAAGATCATTTTCAGCTAAGTACCCTGTGCTACCTCTCTGTGCAAGGGAGTTAGAACTCTTCATTATGAAGATTGCTGGATACCCATTTCTTGATCTAAAGTGTAGAAGAAAGTGTGCTTGCAGCTCACCTCTGTAGTCTCCTTCTGAAGTGTGCAGGTGGAGCGGAGTAAAAAGTGAGAAGCGGTTTTCTCACTTGCTTTCATGAGCCAGAGTAGCCCAGCCAGAGCCATTGCAGTCGTAGTATGAAGAGATTGAACTCATCAATGAATTTCTAAAGCTAAGAGCTAAGAGGAAAGTGTTTTGGAAAGTAGGAAAGGGAATGTGTGTGCCTGAGGTCGTATACTTCCTGTGGTTGCTTCAAAAGTGGTGCACTATGTGTTTCAACATCTAAGATTGTAACTTAAATGCAGAGAAGCTCTGAAATGCCACAGAGCTGTTTTGAGTTTGTAGTGCATATAGAGCAAATGTACTGTGTTTACTTTGAACTTCTGTTTCAGATGCAAATTCTACAGAATTTGACCCAGACACAAAAAACCCCGTTGTAAGTACTATTTTTTTTCCTGTATGAGTTTTGTGAACATACATCTTTATTAAACAGGGAGTTACCTCAGTGGTACTTAAAATCTATCTATACTTTTTTGTTGTAGGACATGAGGTGGTATCTGCTGTCCGTATTCGATATTGTTTAATTCAATATCCTTTATTGACTATTTTCTTCTGATAGTCACTTGCCACTACCTATTTGCTTCTGTAAATTGCCTTAGCTTTATTTTTGTAATTTTTCTAATAGTTTCCTTGGCTGTAGACTGATGGTGGGAATAGATAATAATGATTAGGTTGGCTTTACTAGGGAATAAAATATAAAAGGGAGCTGAAAAGTGTAGCAAAAAGCTATTACCAAAATATAAATGTATATAAAAAGATAAGGATCAAATAGAAGTGGAAAAATGAAAAAGTATTGTATTTTCTTTATATAAATAGTATAAATAACCACTACACCATTCTACCCCATGTATCTTACAGTCCTCCTTTTGACAAAAATGTCAGTACTCTAGATATGGCAGGGCTCTCTGCATCAGATGCTGATAGTAGGATTTTAGAGTGGAGTTCATCACACTGTCATTGTAGTAAAGCTTAAAAATGATCCGTGAAAGAGGGTTATTAAGAAAATTTAAAAGGACAGAAATAAAAGTGAGAAATAAAGCAGTATCTTGGTGTGAGATGTAAACATTTCTTCTAGTGACAAAATAAGTGGGTTGCTCACAGTGACCTATTGTTTCTGTATGAATTTCCTTCTAAAGAATTTTGTTGGGATTTGTGAGTAAAACATCCTTTTTTTTCTCATCTGCTTAGTCTGAAATGTGCAAATAAGAGTGTTTTAGAGCATTTGCCCTGTCAAGGTTCCCTGTTTGCATAGGAAAGATAATCCAGCCTGAACTTTTGAAAGTAGATTAAAGACCTTCAGAGTTTCAGTGTGAGACTTGCTGCTAAAAATTGGTGATATTTGGAGATGTCCTCAGGTGAGCAGAAAACTTTGCTTTCGGCATCAAATTTGTGGCCTTGCCATCATAAGAGGTCTTCCTTCCTCCTGCTTGAATGTGTGCAAAGACTACTCTTTCACTGCAGGGATCAATTTCATAATGGCAATATGTTGTAAAATGTGGAAGATGTCGAAAGCTTACTGTAGAGTTTTTGGGTTGCAAGAAGGGAGAGCACAGAAGACTGATTCAGGGGCATCTTTTTTTCTAGAGCTTTTTGAGTGCCAGTTTTATTTAATTGTATTTAACTGTGTGATTTGCAGTTTGCATTCAAGGGCAAGTAAGGTACATACGTTAAAGAGAAAATTATGTGGACATAAAGTTAGGAAAATAATGGAATTAATATATGTGTCATAGAAGATTGATACACTGTTTACAATGGAAGTGGTATCCTTGCAGTATGTATAATGGATATTCTGTTTTTCTGAGCTACATTAAGGTTCTGAAATTGCCAGTCATATTTCAGCATCTTAACTGATCTTTGACACCTCAGTTCTGGACAGGAAAGAGATGTAAATCATTCCAAGTGGGAGATTTGCACTACCAACAATTAGAGCTGCTAAATAATCTGTTTTAGCAGAGCCCATCTTGTGCTAAAAGCAATTTAGATATTCTATATAATCAATAAAAACAGTTGGAAGAGAAGCAGATTAGTGAAGCTTGTGAAAGTTAATTGGAATGTATCAGCACTGATAATGTCTTGTGATGACACTGTGTTCTAACTTAAGACTGAAGCAGTGTACTTTTCTTTTGGTTTCCCCTCGTGTGGAAACTGAAGAGGGAGAAGAAAGGTACTGGTGAGACAGTACTTATATTTCCTTTTATTTTTAAGAAAAAGAGACAAAACTTGAAACAAGTAGTTTGACAGGGGGACTCAAGGACGTCACAAAATATGCAGCTACTTACGTCCCTTCTGAATTTGCTAAGCATTCAGGTGCTTAAAACTATACTACTGAAGTTGATAGTTTCTTCTAAAGTACTTAGAAAATATTTTGGTCTCCTTTCCTTCCCTTTGTCTGCCTCTATGGAAATTTGAACCTTTTTATTAAAAATAAAAACTGAGATTATCAAGTACTCATGTAACTTAGTATTACACAGAATCATTTCGTTTGGAAAAGACCTCCAAGACCATAGAGTCCAACCTTTAACCAAATATCACCTTGTCAACTGGACTATGGCACTGAGTGCCACGTACAGTCATGTCTTGAACACCTCCAGGGATGGTGACCCCACCACCTTCCTGAGCAATCCTTGCCAGTCCATTTCAATGCTTAACAACTCTTGCAGTGAAAAAGTTATTCCTGATTTCCAACCCAAACCTGCCCTGGCACAGCTTGAGGCCTTTTCCTCTCATCCTGTCACTTGCTGCCTGGGAGGAGAGGCCAACCCCCGCCCCTGGCTACACCCTCCTGTCAGGGGGTTGTGGGGGGTGATAAGGTCTCCCCTGAGCCTCCTTTGCTCGAGTCCAAACAACCCCAGCTCGCTCAGCTGCTCCACATCACACTTCTGCTCCAGACCCTTCACCAGCTCCGTTGCCCTTTTCTGGACTCGCTCCAGCACCTCAGTGTCCTTTTCCCCAGGATTCCAGCCACTCTTCCCAAAGCCTGGAGCATTGCCTGGGCTTGTTCAGTAGGGAAGATGAGGGAGGTACGTGAACTCTGAGCACAGCCCAAGATCTTGTTCTCATCTTGGTTGATTATTTGGAGGTGATACTCCCATTATATATTCTTAAGCTTTCTGCTTTACTTTCTAGCCTTTTTGAAAAATAATGATAGGTAAGTTTGTTAGTGTTCTTTGCAGGAAGATGGCTGTTCAGAAAAGTAACACATTTGCTTGAGCATAGTGCTTGGTATGAACTTTCTCATACCAATGATAATTTTGTAATTTGGCAAATGATAATTTCAAAAATAACTCATTTAAAGGGAGACTGTGTAATCTGTGAACTGCTAGTGAACTGGATTCACCGGATGGATGAAGAGTTATTTGTTTTGTTCCATTTCCCTCATCTTTCTCTACTTTTAAGCTTAATTTTTTAATCATCCTTTTAATTCTGTTCTTTGCCAATTTTATTGCAGCTACATCTAATACTGTTCTAGAGTAAAAAAAAAAAGACTCTTTCTAGAAATAATTCTAATGCTTTTTTCTTTTTTTTCTTTGATTTAAAAGAGATAATTTTAATTGTCAACGTCATTCTCCATGACCTATTACACCTTGTATAGGATATTGAACCTGAACTTATTGCACTGGGTAAAATAACTGCATTTTCTATATACTCAAAAAGCTGTGCAGAAGTATATTTTGCCAGTAGGTGACACTCTTAAAACATGGTTGTTTCCTGGTGCCTGTGTTTCCTATCCAGGATGTCAGTAACCTGATTGAAGTCTAAGGTTGTCTAAGAGATGAAAAGGAACATATGTCTCACTGATGTAAAAGCACCTCTTAAAATTCTGTGGTTGTTGTACTTAGGTGTGTAAAGTCCCTAGTGGAGCTTAGTAAGCAAAAGTGCATGTGGTGTATTTAGTTTTGAAATCAAAGCATATTGTTAATTTAGAATATTTTCATAAGCCAGAAAAAAAGTAATAAGCATTATGATTTTCTTTCTTCCAAGAAACAACATATGTCAACAACTAAAGGGTTTTTTTAAAAGAATGGCCTGGAAGCATGTTACAACATTCACAGCATGTTTAAACATCATATTTTTTAAGGGTTCTGTTCATGCTTCACTGGTATGGAGTACTTTATTCCTCATTTCATGGAGGGGAAATTCAGGGATAGGAACTGGAGTAGTAGGGGATCTTGAATGCACTTGACAGGTTTTGCAATTAAGATGTGTCTTTAAGTCCTTAAATAACTCTGAGATCTAACTGATTTACCAGGATAATGGATGATGTTGGTGTTAAAATTCAGTCCAAAATTCCAAGTTCTCTACTAGGATTAGTGCCTAATCCACTGATTACTTCAAAATGTCAATTCTTCACATTTCTCTTCTTTCACTAATTTCTTCTTAAAGTAAATAATAATGCCCATGAATCACATGTGTGAAAACACATCTGTGACATGAATCATGCAATGAAAAGGTTAAAACTGCACCAGATAAAGCTAATGAATTGTAATTGCAACAACAGTCACTCAGTTTATATATTCTTATGTATTCCCATTTATAAAGTCATAACAAAAATAGTACATACTTACATAAATGTAATTTAAAATGAACATCTAATGTTACAGTTATCATACTTGACATTGTTACATTGTTATTGAAAATAAGTACTTCATTTTCTAAAAATTTGAACTGCTTGCTTTATGGAGTGTCATCTTTTGTGAATGATGAAACTGAAGTGGGAGGAGTATTGGATAGTACACACTAGGAAACACTCCTCAAATGGAATGCTGCATCTTTCTTTTTGTGTGTTTTAGAAACTGTGATTTGAATTTCTCTAGAGGTCCAAATAATAGCTCAGGTAAAGCAGGATTTGTTAAATAACACCTCAAATGTAGCGTGAAATAGAAACAGTAGTTCTGAACTAGTTGCAAGGCATTTTAGCTGGAATGTGTGGCTGGTGAGCATGAAGAAAACACAATACAGACATACGTTGTTATTTGTTAAATCTTTATTCCATATGTTTTAAAATAATAACAAATCTTGGGTTTAAATGTACGCATAATGTAAACAAATGCCAGGCTCTTCTTCAAAGCAGTGATACTCGTTCTTGCAGACGCCTTACTGTCCTGAACTAGTTATCCTTTTTACAATCATGATAAACTCATCAAAGCTGACAGATCCATCGTTATTTTTGTCCAATGATTTAATTATGTTATCAAGTGAGAATTGATCCTGTTTTTATAGGACAAGAATTAAAAAAAAAAAAAAAGAATGAAATAAGTAGGTTGCCATGAGAATTTTCTATGAAGAATGTTGCCAAGAAGTGACGCAGTCAATAGTTACTGACTGACAGTCAGTGTTACTTGAAGGTGTTACTAGTAGTGTTGTATTTACTAGTTTGACTGGTTAAACTAGTACTACGGTGCCTGTTACTGCCTGCCAAAAATGTTAGCAAAGATGTGATAACCATTTGAGAAATAGCAAGTATTATTCAGACAGGTTACTTCAGTTTTGTGTGTAAATTTGGAATATGGGAAATGGAGCAGGTGAAATAGCTGCAGCACATATATAGTCACCAGTAAAAATTCATATACATACCACCTACTCCTTTGTTAGATACTAAATTGGGCCCTGCATGCGCTTCTTGAAAACACATTGTTACTTTCTTTGTTCTTTGGGCCAGGATCTGAGAGTCTCTTTCCCTTCCTTTTCCCCCTCTTTACTTGGAATACTGTATTCACTGTTGAAAAAAATCTTGCTAATGTAGTAAATCTAGTTTAGATTATTATCTTTTTTTATTTAGTGTGTCTGTTAAGAGTGCACGTAACGTCCTGATGTAGTGAGTATTCTGATAACAAACAAAATTTGCAGTTATAATTTCAAGTCTTAAAATGTTTTCTTTTTTTCATGCCTTATATCTCTACATGTTTTGTAATGTCCTGTTATGTTTTGTTATGGTGCCATAAATGTCTACAAACAGTCTGGTTGCTTGAAGGTGCCTGAGGTCCAGATTTAAAACATCAATATTGCTTTTTCTGAACAGTTCAATTTCCTTGTACCTGGGAAGATGGGTATGATGCTGAATTGTCTTCAACTAGTATAAAACGCATTATATTTCTGAATTTGCCATCACATTTCTACTAATTTTTGGCAATTAATTTCTAAAATGTCTTTTAAGGGGAAGAAAAAAACCCTTTGTGTTTTATTAGGGTCTTTTTTTTTTGGTTTTGTTGTTAATAAGCCATTTCATGTTAATTGAAATGACTAAATTGGATTACTGTAGTTCTCAAAATACTGTGTTTGGTTGTAGTGCCACTTATTTCAGACCCTTAGCTAAAATTGCTTTTGTCAGATATCCAAAACACAGTACTTAAGGATTTGTCTAGCAGAAGAATCTAAATTGAGTCCTTATGCAATTCAGGAAAGGTTTGGCAGAAAATATATATGAAATCAGAACCTAGATTTTTTTCTAGTTAAAGGAAGTGAGTATTTCTCTTTCTAGCTTGGTGGCATTTCTTTTCTTTGCTTGGCGTTGTTCTGGAATGGCAGAGCTTCTTATATTTTGTGGTGGTGGGAACTTAATCTCGATAGGAATTGGCTGAGGTCTCTTGCTTTTAAATGTGTTACTACTGTTTTACTTGGTTTATAAATATTTTTCTGTAAATTTTCTAGATTCAAGATTAATTACTTATACTAAATTGAAAAATATTTTATAAGACTCAGATACAATATTTTAGGTGAAACTTGGCTTACATTAAAAAAAAAATCTGAAAAACCAAACCCAAACAGAACAGCTTCTTAGATTTTTTACATTTTGTTTCATAGGACTTTGTTATAAACTCTATGCTCAAATACCTGTTTGCAGCTACAGTTCATTAATGTAAATAAAGTTTTATAAACCAAACCTTACTTAAGAATTATTTATGGAGTCAGTGAAACAATTTGGGCCCAGTAATCTGCCCTGAACATCACTGCTTGTATTTCCTTTCTCCTATGCATTTCATGGAAGCACAGTGAATATAATGAGAGTGAAACTTACCTTCAGGTACTGTGCAAATTGATTCTGAAGTAGATTCTTCAGCCCACCAATGGACAGTGCACTGGTACTGCCCTCCTTTAGTGCATACTGAGTAAAATACTTCAGAAGATTTTCATTGAGTAAATGTTCCATGTTTCTCAAATGTTGTCTTGAACAACTGCAAACAAAACAGGCAGTAACAATCCTCAGAATTTGAAATATATCTGACACCCTCTTCATTAGTTTATTAACCGTGTGAAAAGATTAATACTTAACCTAGATGAGAAGAGTTGGGGTTTTTTTCTGTAAAATTGGATGAACTCTTTCAAGAAAAGAAATTATCTAAGTTAGGTTCAAGGATTGGAAACACCCAATATGTTTGGGTCATGCTCACCTCACTCAGAGTCTGGAGCTTTCCAATGTATCCAGCAGAAGTGAGAGTCTCAGACTGGAGCAACCTTTATAGCTGCTTGCATGCTCCACCCTAATTATGAAACTAACATTTGTCATTGAGTCAGTGCACTAGTTACTGTGTTTTCAGTAGTCAAAGGAATAGGATACTTTAACAGTAGAAATGAGTAATATTTTTTTTATCTCTGAAATGTGTCATCATCCTCCACTGCACTTGATGTATGTTTACTTGGTGTTTACAGGCAATCCTGGAGAGGTTTTCTCTCTTGAATTTGTGTATTCTACTCTTCAAGAGGAACCACACTCGAAGTGTGGAAAAAAACTCCTATGGGGATATGTACGGCATTTGTTATGATAGTGGCCACTTGGAAAATGGTAAATATAAATCCATTTTAAAATACTCAATTTAAAATATGAGTAGATAAAACATTAAGAAACTACTTGCTCTTTGTGTGAATTGATAATCACACTTCTCCACGTTCTCTGCTATTTGTTAGCACAGGAAAGAGATTAATTCATCTGGAATAACATTTTAGTTGCTACTGTTAAGAATCAAAACATTTCTCGATATGAATGGAAAAAAACCCTGAAGCATTCTAAATGAGAAAGTTCAATTTAAGGTTCTGAAAAACAGTCCCTTCTTGAGAACACCTTTATAACTGATTATTGTGTTCTGCAGGTTCTGAATGTGTCCATTCTGAATGTTCCAAAGGTTTTATCATGTTCCACTGATGGTCTGTGGGACATTTTGAGGTTGATAATCAGCCTGTGGTTGATGCTTCATGGTCCAACACTCCTAATTTTGCAACTATTGAGTTGCTGGCTCTGGCTGTGGTTTCTGCTCGTGGTTTCTAATCTACCTGCTGCCTGCTGTTGGCATTTCTTGGTGTTTAGCTCCAGACCTGCTGACTAGATTTTTCACCCTGTCCATCACTTCTTGAGAATCAATCATGATTTCATCACTTATAACTCTGGGCCAAGAGCTTTGTGGGTCTGCAGGAGATGGATGGGTTGGAAGAGATGTTTTTGGAGCTGCAGTTGTTTGGGTATAGGATTCCATAACAGGTAAGTAAGAGGTTTCCTGAGAAGACCAGACAAACTTTGCTAGATGAATCATGTAGATATACGCCATGCATTAGCAGCCTGCTTGAATGTTCCAAGTGTTGGAAGAGTTTTAGAAGAGTTCCCCAGAAATCTTATAATTCATTCTTCCCTTTGCCCTAGAGTGGGGTCACTGGTATTCATGTTGGATGTCTGCTGAACATATTCTTGAGTGCCTTAAATAATGGGGACTCCACAACCTCCTTATCTGGTCTATTCCTGGTGGTTTTTGTTAGACTGTATTACTGTATGTTCATAAGCCTTGCTGCATTTAAGCCCTTTGATTTTCCTCTCTCCACAGATAGGCAGAACAAACCTGTTGTCTTCCTTCTTAAAATGGCATGTAACATCAGCAAAATTCCCTGTTCTTTTTTTTTTTTTTTTGTTCTGAAATCCTTGCTAGTTTAGTCTTCCTTTGTGTGTTCTCCATCTTAGATCTACTCATTTCTTACTGACTTTCTTCAGTTGTTTCCTATCCTGCTTGAGATGCCATGTCCAAAGTTGTACCACTTGTTCACCTCTCTGGGTGCTCGTGGTGTTGCAGGTTTAAATAGTTCCTGAGGCATTTGGTTGATGAGGGCAATCTCTATGTCATTTTACATGGAGGTGGCCAACTACAGGTTTTTAACAGCAGAAGACTTTGTCAAGTTTCTTGATACTTAATTTCAGGATTGTGGAGAGGACAAATACACTGATTTCAAATTCAGCACAAAACCTTGGCATTAGCTTGAGGTTCTCAGATCTGGGGCAAGGCATCCCCCAGTATCTGTCCAGTCCATCTGAGGGACAAAGCTGGAAATGCACTTTCTCCTGTGTTTGCATTTTGGCTCTACAGAAATTCAGGAGCTGCTGCTGTCAATACTAGCAGAACCTCTACTGCTGCTATGGGATATGGGAGTAGCAGTGCAAGCAAGCGTGGGGCTCGTGGCCTGGAATGCATTGTATGGGTTAGGGTGAGTCTCACACACCAGACTGGGGCATGAACTCTGTGGTTCATGACAATAAGATAATCATAAGTCCTTTTCTTCTTCTTTTCACAGACAAAATGAAAAATAAATCTCTTTCATCCTGTTTTCCACCTGTGGAAAAGAGGGATCACAACTTGGGGAATTCAGCAATTAACCTTGTTAATTTGTTAAGGGTTCATTAAAGAACATCACCTAATTGCAAAATAGCATAACCAGTTTTACTGAAGCGTCTTCCCATGAAAGTGAGAGATCAGTGTCTGTAAATTTGGGTAATCTGCTCAAGAGTTGTATGCCAAATCTGGAGATGAGCCCAGAGTCCTCAGATCAGCTTTATTCACAAGACACTGTAATCTTCAAGGCTATTTGAATGAGAGACTGGTGGAACTGGGATTTGCAGTTTGATCTCACAACTCTTTGTCCACTTCACTCTCATTTAGCCTGCACTAATTTGTGTGGCATCTCTGAACTCTGTATTGGAATCAGCCACAGAGCTCAGTTTGACAGGCCCAGTGTGTTGTGTTTGCCAGAAGACCCCTCTGTAGGATGTAAGTGCCATTCTGAAATACGTTCAGCTTATCCAGCACAGCCCAGCAGTGACAGAATGATACTCAGGCATAAGGAATTCTCGTTGCTGACTAAGGATTTGAACAAAAGTAGGGGAAGATGGTATGTTGCTGTTGCCACTGTTAGATGATGTGTGACTAGCAGACGGCATCATCTGTCTATGCTGAAGAACAGCACCTGAAGCTTTGAGGTCTGTGCAAGCTGACTTCAATGTAGAAGGCAGCAATCCAGCTTTGGTTACAGTGCTTTGCTGCTCTTTCTTGGATGTATGAAAATATATAATTCCTGCAGTTTATGACATAATTCAATTGGGTTTGCCCTGGGCTAGAGAAGTCATGTTAGTAAGGAAAGTATTCTTTTGGAATTGACATTTTTATTTTAGCTTAGATACAAAGCCATTAGCAAAAAAGATAACTAAGTTGGTGATGTAAGTTTGTTTAGGGAACCACATCGCATGTCCCTGTGATGATTGTGTGTCATTTTCTTTTGGTGATCATGTGTGCAGATTCAATATTCACTCAAATTGGCTATTTCCCTAGTAAACTGGTTTCTTGGCATATTTGGAGCAAACAATTCCAGTCACATTGGAGAGTAAGAGAATACAAGCTGCATGGATGGCTGAAGTTTGGGCACCACCATTAGTGGTAGGAGGTGAAGTTTATGGCATCATAGTTACGTGCATTTAATCATGGATTAAATGGAATGGTAAACTTGGGTGCTGTGTCTTTTGCCCTTGTCACATCCTTCCTGCCCCCACTGATGGCTGAATGTTATGTGACTGTGCTCCTTGTTTGTCTTAGTGTGCTGGACTACAGATAGGGTTGGTCTGCCAGTGGATTGCTGTGCAATTCAGTGACACTGTTGGAAGAGACAGGGCACCCTCCACAGGGGTGGGGCTGCCACCTGAGGGCAGCAACTATCTCAGATCATCCTGTTTAATCCCCTGGTGGTGGGTTAACGCCCTAACCCTCCAGTATTTTTCCATCTTCTTTGGTGTAATGTAGCAGCACCACGGGTACTTGTATGTGAGCCCGACTACTTCAAAGCTGATTGAGGAATCTCTGTGAGGCTTGGCCACTGTATTGTAATGCCTGTTGTCAAGGTGAAGTTTTCCGTAATGAGAACACACATTTGTGGATGTTTTGCACTTAAAAAGAAAGAGCAGGAGGTGGCTTCATGCTTAGTATTACTTATTTCTACTTGTATACTGCTTGTGCATTATCTCTGACTTACAGACATCCATCACTAGACCAAAGCCCTTTGTTAACTGTGCTTATTTTCTGTAGTGGAAGCAGAGAAGGATGATGGGACGAGTAAAGTAAATTGGGCTGGATTAGGGATTCGGGAACATATGATTCCTTATCTGATTTGCAAAGAAATCTTGCACAAGCGTCAAATAAGTTTGATTTCTTATTGAGTAAAAAAGCACAGCAGAATCTGTATAGAACTAGTGCTAGTGTAAAGAATGTACATGTGTCTGTGCCTGTGTAAATAACCAATCCTCATGCTGCATCTAAAGTGAAATATGGGATACACTGTACTGTAGATAATTTGCAGGCAATGAAAGCTGTAGAGATGCAGATGTCTGCTGCTACCCTGGTGTGTGTTCATTTCGGCTGGGAGGGCTTTGGTGAGTTCTGCACTGAATCAGTCCTTCAACTGCTGGCAGTCATCTTCAGACATTCTTGACCTGTCTGCAAAATGGAAAGGGCTTTAAAGTTGGGATACTGAGAGCTGGTCAAATACATGAGTACCCTTTTCAAGATTTGTGTTGGCAGATGTGGGAACTAACTCTGTAGTGCAAATAGGGGAGTTGTGATAGAACTTTTCAGTGTTGTCAGCTGGATTCTTACTGCCAGGCTAGGAGGAGAGAAAGGACTGACTGAGAGAAAGGAATGTCCAGTGAACAAAGTTTCTGAAAAAGATAAAATAATTACGGGTGAGAAGTTGAGCAAACTGTACTACAGCCATTGTAGAGAACCTAGCATTGCTTTGAGGGATGGAACTGTTAGATGGAATTTGGGGATGAGTTGTAAAATCCTTTATGTGTCACAGGTGATGCATTCCCTATGTTAAAATTGTCATTGTTTGTAAAACCTCTAGTGGTGATGTGTAAAAGAGTTGTCTCATCTCACAAATTAAACTTGAGCTATATGGGTTATCCTGACAAGAGTCTCTTGCAGGCCCTCCCGTGTGACATATACCTAATGAGATGTTGAAGGTGTCTCCCTAAACAGGACTGGGTGCGACTGCTACAGGGTTGAATGATTTAATAAGATGCATTGTTTATAGTCAGCTTTAAATTGGTGATGTGTTACTCATTGTAGCTGTATGTGTCAGCTGTTGCTGCTGTACGTACACATCTGGCAGAGTACTTTATTGCTGAAACTCCTTGTGATGCAGATATTCTACATTGCACAGGATAGTTTTGAGGGAGAGTGGGTTTCAATAAGAGGTTTTACCCTTCCGCTTTGTGAACCTTGACTTGTGCAGCAGTGCAGTACGGTTGTTACTGCTGCAGCTGGAATTCACAGTTAGTGTAGCTGCTAAAACCCTAAACCTTTTTCTTCCATACTAAACTCAGATTTTTTTTCTGCAATTCTTTAGAGTGATCAAAAATACGTAAATCTCCATGCCAGCAAAACATAAGTGGATTTATGGAGGAGTGACTTTTGTTGAGTTTGAGGCAGGGCAAAGTAAGTATAAGTAAGGTCATGCTGTACAAGGGGCACTGGCAAGTTTATATCTGTGGTGAGATTAGGTCTTTCCTCAGATGTCCTTTGACCCTGGAGATTCCTGGAGTCTCTAGATGTCACAGCTGTATCTAAGAACCTTTCTTCATCCTGAAGACAAAGTCGATGAGGAGAGTTGGAATTGAGTTTATAGTTTATTTTTGGAACATTGTTATTGCTCTGAACAATGTAAACCTGATGGACTGTTCAAAAGAGATCTAGAGGTGTGCCTAATAACCACATGGGCACATAATTTAGGGATTACATGACACTGAGATCTCAAAAGGGGGAGTATACTAGTAAGAAACTCCTTTGCCCAGGTTTTTTTTTAAGATAGAAATAGTTATAATCTGTTTTCATGTGAGTCCAGGACTACTGTCTGTCAACGTAATAATCCTACTAGTGAGTCAGAAGTGACATATTGAGTTGTCTTGGTCGTGGGTTCTGGCTTCTCTAAAACAATTTTGCCCTTTATATTGAACTGCAGAAGCTGGGAGAATGAGTATTCTGGTGTTTTGACCACATGGACCAGTGTGCACTTCTCTGTGGATGTACACTGGGCAGAGACACTTTCAGCACAGTTAACGATGTGTTAGCCCCTAGAAGTCAGGCATTGAGATACTTTATCAGGATTGTGCTGCAGTGACCCTTTAGGTCACTGTGACCCTGCTGGAGCTCTGCTGACTTTGCTGCTGAAGTGGAAGGGAATTATGGAGATAGTGCCACAATACTGAGCTAAATACTGAGCTTGTCTTAGATAATGACCACCTACATTCCTCCAGGAATTGGAAAGTTTGGGGAAAACAGCCGCAACCATGAGAGGTGCCCATAGAGAGAAAGAAATGGAGGTTAATTTGTGGTAGAAACATCTGAATCTCTCTATTCAGTTTCTTTTCCCTCAACAGTGTGTGAATAGGTCAACCTTACTGGCCTGGCCAGACTTGGCAGCACAAAATGCAAAGGAAGAGAAATAAATGGCACAGTGTTAAGAATTTGGGAGATCTCTCTCTGATTCAGAGGAAGGGGTGCTTATATGCACCAGTAGAGCTCGAGAAGTCACTAATTCTCAGTCAGAAGTCTGCAAGTGAGCCATGCCATGTAAAGTCAGATTATTAGTGGTATTCTGGGGTATGTTTTGTTATCCATGTGAAACATAACAAAAATGATGCTACAAAGTAGTGGCTTTACCTTTGGCATAGAAATCCCTCATCTGTTAGCACTTTGATGTATCAGTATCTAGATGTAATAGATGTTTGCTAAATTATTTTCAAAGGAAAACTGTCAAAATGACCATTTATAACTTTCATTTCTCTCTGATATGGGAATTTGGGACAATGGAAGCAAAAGGCTTCTAGAGAAGTCTCCCCCGATCCTCTATTTTGACCAAGTCTAGAGTTAATGTGGGACATGAAGGAAGACCAAAGAAATCAGGGAGAACGAATGAGGCTTATGAGAAGAGTAACTGTTGTCTAACAGTATAGAGCAATCAGTTGTCTAAGTATTTTATAAGACATTATGGCCTATTGAAAGAAAATAACCTATTGCTACTTCAAGAAATTGTAGTCAGGAAAGGATAGTGCTTGTATACCTAGCTTAATTTTAGATTTTCTAATTACCTAATTTGATTATTAAATCAAAACCAAATTTTAATAAGTTCAATAAGTAACAGCAGTAGTAGTTTGGAATTCCTGAGCTTATGCAAATGAATAAAATGAGCAGTTTATAAACATCTGTAAACCAGAAATTTGAAGAAGTAGATTTGCTTTTTGTTGTAAACTGAAATTCACAAATTATCCACATCAGTCATAACTCACTTCTCAGCTGCCAGCTATCAATTAAGTTGAATTTACCTTAAAGCCAGTTTCATTTATTTTAGGTTAGTGACTAGTCTTCCCTTCAACACTAAAGGACTTCTTTCATTTTTTCCTGTAATACGTAGGAGTTCACAGCTAAGCTGTAACAAAGTGGAGCTTTAAGTAAATTCTTAGGATTCAGAATCAAGAGTGGGGAGAACTTTGTAGGAAAGTTTTAAGTGTCTTGTAAGGGTGTGCACCCGATGCCATGTGGAGCTCAGCCTTAAGGCTGGCATCAGTTTGGAACAGGTCTGTGTAACCCTAAGGTACCTGTGCATGCTATGTGCCCTTTGTGTGTTAGAACTGCCAGAACAATAAAAAAGGAGAAACATTGGTTTTCCTCTGAGACATTACTAAAGTTGATTTTTCCCAGCACCTCTGCATAGTCACCTTCTGTTGTCCATTGGATCATAGTATTAAAAAGCCTTAATATCTAGCTGTGAAGAATCTGGAATCATAAATTTGAAAATAATGAAAATATATGTATAAAAACACTTGGTGATCATTGTGTTGCAGCTAAAAGATAATGTAGATTTATTAGCTATGGCTTCCATTCAGACTGTGATTTTTCCTGCCTGATTAGGGAGAGCCTGTGTAGGGATCAGAGAGATAACTTGCCATCAAACTGTTAACATGGGTCTTCACTGATGAAAAGGAAGCCCAACAATTGCCCAAGAGCCTGGGAAGAATACCAAAACCTCAGTATTGCTCAATCTATAAACTGAAAAATTAGTTTTGACAAAGCACAGCAGACATACTGCGTCTGCAAGCGACACAGATCGGGGACCGTGCTTTCTTGCACAGCTTGACTTTCTGCAAAACTTCTTTGTCTTGTGGCAAAGAAATACTTTAATCTTTCTCAGAATAATCCATTTTAAGTAAAGATAATTAGAGTTCTAGCAAAGTTTGTGTTGTCTTGCTGTTTCTCTCACAGTGAATGCAAACTTGTAAGTGATACTGTAGAGAAATGATATGAATTGGCTAATCCCAAATAAATTACCATTTTTAATATTTATTATCATTAGCACCATTATGTGGTGAATATATTTATACTACCACCTTCTCACCCAACTTAACTCATTTTTACCTGCATTTTCTGTTCTGAAAAATAATGAGACATTTACTCATATCTGTCTTCTTGAAGGCATTAAAGAGCCACTACTTAAGCAAACAACTGAAAAAGTTTCTAAAAATGCTTTTGCCAGTGAATAATTTTCTTCATTCTACTACATACTTGCAAACTCAGCAAAACCTGAAGCTCAAGTGCCAAACAGTACTGGGAGGATCTTTATTTGAAGTAAGGAATTAAAAGGAGAGAACCCTGTGTTCCTCTTAGAACCCAAATTGATCTGATGAAGCATATTTGTAAAGTAAGGTCACCTGTGGTTCTCTCAGGGGTAGGGAACGTGTGTGGTGTTCTCCAATGCATTTTATGGTATCACCTTTGCCTAAGGAGAGCACACTGGGTCAGACCACAGCTCCATCCAGTCCAAAGGCCCACTTGGCCTATCACCTTGGCCTATCACCTCCCTTTACAAAATCTTTGTTGGCAGCATCCCAACCTATTGTAGCTGACCAAGTGCCCTCTACATTTTTGTTAAAGCATCAGCTATGTTGCCCGGCACGGACATCAGGTGTTTTGGAATATAGATGTGTCTGTCTCCACTGAAGCATTTGCCCCTTTGGTGTCTGTGGGTGACAAGGCTGATGAGAGGTTATTCACCACAGGCACTGGATCAGCTGTTTCACCCTTCAGTTGTTTCAAAATTGAATGAATACTATCCATTTCCAGTGATTTCTTACAGATTATTTTGTCTATTTGTTTTGTAACCACCTCTTTGAACACTTCAATTCAAGATGGGCACATTAGAGTTTCCCCTGAAGATGGACTTTAACTTGGGAATATCTTTCAAACTCCTTGACACTGCACACAAGCAGAATGCTCATGTTTTTTATGCCATGGTCATAGTTTTGAGTATGAGTTTTATCTTTTAGTCCTGGTAATTGATTAACTTTACAATGACAGATTTTTCTCCTTAAATGAAAATGACTGAAAATAATTGGCTCTCAGTTATTGATGCCTTTTACAAGTTCCTTCTTGAATATTTGGGAGATGAATGATTTGGTGTTTATATATTTAACTTAAAAGTATTTGTGTTCCTTCATTTGGACATTTAGTTTCTGTGAAGGATGCCTTGCTGGTAATAACCTCCTACTTTTTTCCTTTCTTAAGATTTTCTTCATAGAAAAGGATTTTTCTGAATAGAATTTCATATTAAATTTTCAAAAAAAGCTTTGCCCGTTCCAGTACTTACACAAGGAATCATGTGTAACTAATTGTAAAGCAAATAAGGAAATCTTTTCTGTATACCGAATATATTTCTGGATGAAGTGGACACAGGTGTCTGTCAGTGTTTGATTTAACAAGCAGAGAACATTTATTTAATGGATGACTGTGTGCCCGAGTCTGCACTGGTAATGCTGCAATACATTGTGTGTCACTTCAGAATGAACAGAGGGTGCTCTGGCACGGTGCATGTGGTGCTGACAGAGAGTGGATGTTAGAGGGACATTCACAAAGCTGTTTTTGTGCAAGCATATAGTACATGTTAGGGCAGAACAGCACTGCTTACCTCATGGCTTAGATGAGCATTTCAAGCTGCCCCGTATTTTGGTGAGATTCTCCAGCTGGAATGTATTGTCCCTGTCTGTGTTCTGGTCCCTACAGAGAGAAGCACTCAGGTGGTTCTCTTAAATTATTTATCTAAAAGTTATGCAGCTGAAGTTATGTGAGATGATTCTTACACACAGTGGAAGCACTGTAACTAGCAAACTAGTTCCTCACCGTTGTCCTGTTTGGCAAGTTTAAAATGTTGAAAATAAATTTGGAAGGGTATTATCCAAATCCCTCAATGCTGTGATATATTGCTGAATATAACGGCTCCAAAACACCTCCTCCACCCACCGGCTGTAAGAAAACCACCCACATAAACAAGCTTGCAGAAACTGTGCATTAAAAAAAATAAAATTAAAAATCAGGGAACATGAAATAGATTACCCGTTCACAGATTTCTGCATAGTTCAATAGTTTACTGAAATTCATGTGTTGCAAACTGCATGAAATCATCTCCAATATTATGAATGCCATTTCTATAGAAGTGTCTCCTGCCTAGATAACAGATCAAGTTACAGTAAGGCACTGGCCCTGTTAGAAGCTCACCTGGGAGTGTGTGTTGCCTTGTTTCTAAAGTGTAGGAACAAGATGAGGTATCACAGAAATCCTGGTTCTGCTGGGTTAAAAAAAAAAAAGTTACTTAATCAACCTTATTTTTCCTATACCAAATGGAGGTAATGAAACACACTTGGCCTTTGTAAAGTGGCTTGATACCTGCAAAGAAAGGTCTGTGCAGCAGCTGGGAACTTCCACCCTTCCCTAACAGCCTTGTGGACACCCAGCCAGAAGTGAGAACTGGAATTGAACACGTACCTAAAAGTGCATGGGCAATAAGAAGTAAGGAATTCAAATCAGTTGCATAGTTGTATTGAAGGATGTATGTTATGGGATGTGAGTGGCCCATTCATTATGTTATGAACTATTTAATTTTTATTAAAAATAAAGGAAAAGCTATTAGCTAAAGTTTTATTTTTAATAAATACTTTCCCCACCATGAAATTAAAGTGATGGAAGAAAAAGAATGTGAAGTAGAAGAAAAATACTAAAGTTCTCCAAAAGGAAGACCTTTTTATTAATGACATTTGCTGTTTCCTTAATTCTGTATTTATTTGCCTCCCATCCTTGACTTGTATGTGATGATACGATGTTCCATACTGGGACTGAACAGCAGAACTGCATTCACTGTAGACCTGTGCTTTTAAACCAAAAATTATTTCTTGTGCTCTCTGACTCTTCATTCTGCCCTTAGAGACAAACTATTAGAGGTGCAGGTGGAGGATAAAAATGATGTTTTTATGGGCACCATTGAGAAGCGGATCACTTTGCCTTGGTGAGGTTGCAGCTGGGCTGCCCTAGCTGTGTGTTGTGTGCCACTGTGCTGGGTGGTGCCACAGCCTGCAACTCTGGCTGTGTGGCAATGCCTCTTGGTTGCTTAGTAAACATTTGTAGCATTTGAGTGGATCCCTGCATTATCTGCTGAATTAATCTGTACCCAGCCACCCACACTTTTCACAGAGAGTGTCTGGAATTCTGCTGGGTGTGTTCAGCTGATGTCATGCTAATTAAATGCCTACTTGATATGTGGTAGTATAAAGTTGACATGGTTCTATAGATGTGACTTTCTTAGAAACGATATTGGTAAAATGTTTCCTGTAGGCTTTCCCCATCTTGTTGGCTAAATAACAAATGATCTGAAGGTCCATTTCTCCTCCTCTCTGACCTTTTTGCTAGTGATTCTCCATATGCACACACACATCCTCTGTGCTTCTTACTTCCTCCTACATAGCTCTTCCTACTGGTTTATATTTCAAAAGCGTGCGCCATGTTCATCCCTAAAGATGAAGATTTGCGGTTCTGGTTTTATGGATCTCTTAGCAAACAAGAACTGCACAGCTGTGTCTGTACTGTCATGTTAGCTCTGGACCTTGTACATGAATACAGGCATCCCCGTGGTGCTCACTGGTGCCATTTTGGGAGTGATCAGCATTTGAGCTCTGCTGATGTAGGTGGCATCGATGCAACTGATCAAGCCACTTGTCCTTTTGCTGTCTGAACTTGACCCCTGATATCTTTATAAACACAATTAAGGAAAGCAAATTCCAAAGAACTCCTGTCATTTGACGTTGAAGGGAATTGAGTTAATGTGCTGGGGGGGAAGATCCCAAGAAGTGCAGAATTAAATTATGATCTGAACAGTGATATTGATCAGGTTTTTGGAGGAAGTAGGCCAGAAAAAGTGAGAAAGGAGGGATCCTGCCCAGAAGGAAGACATCATGGTTTCTACTTGAAATTAAAAAAATTTGGATTGTAGGTCAGAAGTCTCTTACCAGAATTAAGATTCTTCCAGACAAGATGATCTTTGTCCAACTGAAGCTGTTCTGAGTGGAAGCAGGAAACTATTAAATGTAAAGTAGAGCATGTATCTCAAAGCATCCCTGAAATGCCTGGCAGAGGTAATCAAGGTAATTAATCTCTGCTATGGTAATAATATATATCATTCCTTTTGGTTTTCTGAAGCTGATAAGATGTTTACTGTTGTTGGATAGACAGTAATGAAAATGACAAAGTACTTACAGAGATAATCTGACTGTTTAAAGTTGTGTCATTGTAATTATCTCTCTATGGTATCTTTTCTTCCTAATATAGTTTACAATAGGAAACTATAGGATTTAGGAAATCCTAGAATTGCAAGTCAGTACCTTGATTACCATTATATGATATCCGACTCTTGCTTTAGTTCTTCCAGGTGGAATGAGAAGTGTTATGGTGTATGTGTGGGAGGGAGCATAAGGACTCATGGAAGTAATCTCCACTACTGCCATTGAATTCGTGCGGGAAAGAAAATCCCATTACTTGTTGCTGGAGAGCTTTTCAGAAGAATAGATGTCAATACAGTATGCCTAACAAGATGCCCAGCATTCATGTTCTCTGTAATTTAGGAAAAGTTACAGACACGAAAGACCAGGTAGGCCAAAGGATGTTTATTGTTCTGGGCATGCAATGGAAGACAAGAGTAGCAATTAAAATTAGAGTGATTGTGCCAGAGGCTTTCTGCCTAGAAATTCCCTGTTACAGTAATATTCTCTGTCTGTTCTGCTCTTAATCCATAAGATTAATATTACTAGAACTTCTCAAATCAGTAAATTAAGTGGGAGGATCACTAAGTAATGGAGTGGTCAACTTGAGTTCTAGGGGGCCTTTCATTTTGTATGCTTTGTTATGGGGGAGTGTGTAGTAGAGGTGAGAGAACTGCCATGACATTTAAACAGGAGTTAAATCAAACCAGAAGCTTTCAAAGAGGAAGAAAGGACAAGAAATGCATATGAAATATTTCAAGATATCTACATGGTAGATTTGAATCTGTTTAAACAGTAAAAGTGATCCTGCTTGCCTTCCAACATCACTTACTTTAGCTTGCACAGTGTTCTTCCTGGTCGTGATCCTTTGTGAGATGCTGTTTCAAAATGCGAAAATGTAAACGAAGGAAAGAATGGGGTGGAAGGTAGGAAGAAGCATGACTATACTGTAAATTAATTATGAGAACTACTCTAGTCTTCATTATCTACATTTCTTCATTATCTACATCTATGTTTATTTTTACAAAATTACGGCTTAAATGTAAAAGAACAGTTGAAAAGAAAATAGACTTGTGCACCAGAACAAAGTGCTTCAGTTAAAGTTTACAGTGGTTGGCATGAGCTGGCAGCTTTGTGTAGTTTTGGAGAGTGGACTTGGCTGAGCTGCTTGTTAAGAGAATCAGATTAGCACAAGATTTTGGCACTGGGTGTAGGGTAAGATTTACTTTCACAACTATCTCTAGTTGTCTACAGCTTCAGTGGGATTTTTTTGAAAGACATACAGCCTGCAAAATACCTTATAGCAGTTTAACATGCTTGCTCAGCAGTGTCTTTAACATATTTCAAGATATTTTCTCCTTGCTTTGCTGTTCCTTGGGATCTTGAATTGTGTTACGGGGTTTTCGTTCTTAGAAGTTAAGAATGAAACGTTAGGAATCTTTTTCCTAAGTATTGTTTTTCCTTCTATTCAGCAGCTTTTCACAGAATATTCATCTATGAGAGGATACCAATGTAGCCCAGCTAGTAGAAAATTCTCTCTTTAATGTAGAAATGTCAGGTTTTAAATTCTGGTGTCTGTTTCAAAAGGTTATTAATCAGCCATTAAAGTTATGGTCTGCCACTGATCTTTGGGCATAATATGAAGCATGGTATCTTCGCTGGAAGGGGTAGTACTGGGCTGCTTCCTACATATCTATGGTAGAGAAATCCTTATGGAGCTAGAATCTTTTCTTTCTGTTTCATTCAATTACTCCAAAGTCTTGTTGTGGTTTTGCAAGACCTGGTTTTTGGCAGTAGGGGGGCTGCAGGGATTGCTTCTGTGAGAAGCTGCTAGAAGCCTCACCACCATGTCCTGCAGGGCCAATGTCTGGCTGGCTGCAAAGATGGACATGCTGCTAGCTGAATAAAAAGTGGTACCGCCTTTGTGGTAACATATTAAAGAAGGAATTCCAAACAATCCTGGTTGCGCAGTTTGAATTCCAGCCAGGGAGGTGGGGGTGAGTGAGGAGATGTGAACTGAAAAACAACATGGAAACACCAAGGTCAGTTCGGAAGGAGAGGGAGGAGGTGCAGGCGTCGGAGCCGAGGTTCCTCTTCAGTTGGTGGTGAGACCATGGTGAGGCAGGCTGTCCCCCCTGCAGCCCATGGAGGACCACAGGAGTGCAGAGACCCACCTGCAGACACTGGAACAGGGGGATGCTTGAAAGGCCTGCAGCCTGTGGAGGAGTGACCCACGCCGCAGCAGTGTGAGGGCCGCTGCTGCCCGGGGGGTGGACTGAGGTTGCAGCAGTTAGCAGAAGGCTGCCTGTGAGATGGCCTTTCTAATGGGAGTAGTTCCTGAGAACTGTCTCCCAGAGGGGACCCCACCGTCCAGCAGGGNAGGAAAGGAAGAATCCACAGATGAAGAATTGACCTAAAACCCCACCCCCTAATTTTCTGTCTCCCTGTGCTGTTTGGGTAGGAGGTAAAGCTGGGAGGAGGGAGTGGGGGGGAAGAAAGTGTTCTCCAAAAGCTCATTTTACTTCTTACCTTTTTCTGTTTTAGTATAATAAATTTACTTTCTCTTAAGTTAAAGCCTCTCTCAACTCCTTGATCACAAACTTCATGAACATTTTTTTTTCTCTCTCCTCTGTCTGGCTGTGAGGAGGGAACAAGCCTGGATAGTTTCTGGCCTCTGGCCAGGCTCAAACCAAAACAAGTCTAAAAAAGGCATTTTCTTATGTCTGTGTCAAACAATGTGATTGTGTATTTTTCTCCTTCAGTTTAAAACCTCAATTTAATGATATATTAATCAGATGTACAGTAACTAAACCTAGTTGGTGAAATCATCTTAGCTCCCAGAAGTTGTTAATCTTCAGTGGAGCATGTGTTGTCAGATAAAATAAAAATGATTTATCAGGCTGAATCAAAAAGAGAACAAAGTAATTTCTCTTAAAATAGAAGTTAAACCACAAAAAAATAGAGATATGTTTAGGTTTGTATTCTTACAACTGACACGGATCTCAAGCTCTAGATATCATTTGCACATCTTTCTTTCTTCTGTGAGTAGAGCTCTTACTTGAAAACTTTGTGTCTTTTTCAACTTCAGAGTACCTTTTTTCTATTCAAATAGCTGTCCTTTCGATAGGATGTTTTTCCATATCCAATAAATAAATAGTCCACAGGTGTATTTTATTTCCATTGCAACAACTGTTATGTTTTAGCATGTGCTCACACAGTTTCAAAAAATTTGTGGCAAATGTGCTTCCACACCTGTCTTGGCAGGCCTGAAAAAGAAGGGGAAAAATAATTAGAAACAAGTGACTGTGGCTTGCTGTTCTGATTAGCATTTGAGAGAGTTTACACAAAAGAAGTCTTTCAACTGATCCAGGTCCTCTTCCAGGGATTTCTTCTCAGCTCTGCAGTTAGTTGGGAAGTTTTACACTACAACAAAAGTACCTTCCAAGTAGAATAAAAATTAAAATAGGTCAATCTGTGATTTTCTGCTTGCTGCCTACTCACTTTCTAAAAGAAATGCCTCATTTTCTGTGTCCCTGATTATCAAGTACCAAATCATCACTGGATCTGGAAGGTGGTCAGAATATCAGAATGATCAGTGACTCCATTCTGTGAGAAGGATCAGTGGTTGGAATCCAGGCAGTCTTTCTTATTCACAAGTCTGATGAAAATCTGATTATTTCACAGAAATTGGATGAAAACCAGTTGCTGGTTCTCCTCATCTTCCCTGTGAGAGTATTGATCTTTATGGTAGATGAACAGAATTTCTTAAGGAAATTCTGGGATAGTGTAGGTCATGGAGCATTGCCTGAAAGCTGAAACCAGTAATTCTCTCCAGTGAGGATCTGGAGTAGTGCCTACTTGAAATAAGCAGCTTTTCTGCTTACTTTCCTTGAAGTAAGCAGTCTTCCTTCTGTCTTGCTGAAGGCAGAGATAGCTGATAATGCAGTGGTTCTAACTAGCACGGCCCTGTTCATGAATGAGAAACAACTGGAATGGATGCTTGCTCATGCATGATAACTCAGGGTAGAGGAAGTATAGAAGAGTGGACAGTTTAGAGGGTAAAACTTGTGCTCTGCTTTGTCTCTACTAGGGACCATCTCATGCCTCCTTGGCTAGTTGGTGTAGCTTAGGAAATGGGGCTTGTCTGTGGCCAAATCTTCTGTGACAGTTGCCTGTAGGATATAATAATTCTCTGAGTCAGAGACCATCAAGCATACTATTGTTTGAACAGTCTCGGGCTGTGTTTGATTATTCCTGTCTCACCTATGTGGCTGGAATGTTTGATGAAGAGAGCACCAGGCTCTATCTCATTCTCTAGATTCTTCTTTCTGCTTTAGGATGCTCAGAGACACAGACTTGCTTCATGCTTTCCTCCTTCTGATATGCCTGATGTGAGTTGCAGTGCATTTGGTAAGGGCAAGATTTCACCTACTGGCAATTTCTGTTGAAGTCCCCTTCAGAGGCAATGACAGAGTTCTGATTTTTTTTTTAAGATGTATGTGTTAGGAAGAAGAATTTCACCTAGCTACAGATTTGCTGATCTTTCTGAAATTAAATTAGTGAGTATTTGGTCATGAATTATAATGTGAGCTGGGCTAGTCCAAAGTCTGAGAACACTCTTCCACATTCTTTTTTGTTATTCAAGTATGTGACCAATCCAGCCCCTTGTGGCATGGTGTGACTGGCACTCCAGAGTTTTTCTATAGCCAGCACTATCGGACCCTGTGCCTCTCACTAACGCTAACAGTCTGAAACTTTCTGCTTGATTAAGTCTTTGAATTGAGTCTGAGATGTGTGTTTGGAATAACTAGAATGAGTTCTTAAAATGCTGTTAAACAGTATCTATATGGGCTTTGCATATAGTGAATTTCCTCAATTCACTGCACTATGTTTATAAGCATTGTTTGAATAGAGCCACACCCTTTATGAATTCTTCTGGAGAAAATGTTGCAAAACATTCTGTAGCAGAATTTCTGCTTATTCAGCCAGAATCCTTAGAGAGCTTTCAGAGTTTAATAAGTAAATGCTTTATGGCAGTGACTTAATTCTAAAATAGGAAACAACAAATCTGTGGAAAAGAAGATCGCCCAAACTGGAAAACAGTTGACAGTAGTATGCTATGGGATTTTAAGAATGTTAATACATTTAAATTGGTATTCATTGGAATGTTTAGTGAAGAGAGTAGAGGATAGGATTTTTCAAGCTGATTACTCATATCAATATGCAACTACATTAATCAGCTATTGATGATTTCTGCTTTGATCTTACACATGATGGCGGTCATCTTTTTAAAAGCAAGCATTACTTCAGTCAGATAATGGAGCACTGAGTAGTCTGAAATCTACGGGTTTGTTGGCAACTAGTCCAGTCTTGGAGGGCTGAGTGCTTTAGATAGGCAGGCAGGTTTTCTTGGAACCAGGATGTTTTTAGCGGAAAAGGGAGCAAGGGATTAAGGCAGATAGTATCCTTGCACCTTCTTTCAGTAATTGAAACTGTAACCCTGTCTTTTAATGAATGGTGAAAGTGTGTCATTTTTGCTTCCTTGCCAAATTGGAAGCTGTCAGTGCTGCTCTTAGTACTGCAGCTGTCAACTTTTTTTTAAAATGTTTATATTATTGTTTCTAAAATAGAATAGATGTTAGCATAAGCATCCCATTTGTAGGTGTCTGGGTTTTTTACTGATGAACTTCTGATTGATTGATCAGATTGAATCTAGCAAGTACTGACTAATCCTGCAGAGAGATGATGAAAGAGTCAATAAAAGGATGAGTTCCTTAAGTTTGGGTTGAGTCCTTGACAATTTGTGCAGCATTTTTTTTTCATAGCTGCATTCAGCAGGGATTAGTATTCATCAGTACCTGTCACTGTATTTCCTGCTCCTGTCAACTTCCCTCTGTACGTTCCTTGTGTGTTGAGTGTCTTAGAGCCTCTTTTCACTGTTCTGTTAATCTCTAGGGTCGTGGCATCTCCTGATGCTTTGATCAGCACTTACATGTGTAGTAGTTTATTTCAGCATTGATAAGTCTTTTGCTCACCAATCAAGGACAGAGTAAAAAGACAAAGAAGCCCCCAAACCTGAACTTGTAAAAACATGCTTCCAAAGCTGCTTAGCAATTATATAAATTAATGCTCCTCTCCCTCCTCAACTGCTCAAGAACCAAGCCCATAAACAAAACCCAACCAGACATTCCCCGCTCCCCACCCTCCCCCTGCCAAGGTAACCAGAGGAGATGTATTTCTCCAAATGGCATTACAGGACATGAGGCAAAACAAAGATAAAATGTAATGATCCTGGGGTGATTACTAAAATGACTGGTGTGGGGCTTTCAGGGCCTTGGTTGCTCTTTGTTGAGTGTCAAGGCTTGAAAGGTTTTCTCATTAGCTTTGATATGTTTTCTAACAACAGTGAAACAATCCAAGCAGTAGATTCCTGAAAGAATATTGCTGTTCACGGGCAGTTGAAGTCACTATTCATCAGTAATATGATTTAATACTGATCAGACTGTTTTGTACCTAGAATGTGTTTTGTGTTATGTTATGGTCAGTATTAATTTCATGTTGGCTGTCTCATGTAATACATGCTCTCTATAAAATCCCTGCAGTGTTGGCAGTTTTCAGAGATTTGGGTAAGAAAGACCTAATTGATGCCTTATCTATTCTTGCATCCTCCCTGCTGATACTTTTTGGTTGATTGTGGTGCCTGTTCTGTGCTGTTCTCTGCCCTTCAAAGAACTAATGCATAGTAAGAGCTGATTAATTCTGTGTCAGGAAGCATAAGCTCTTTGAAGAATGTATTCAGTTGCACAGTTGTTCAAAATGACCACTATTTGAAAGCTCATATTTTTTGATTAAATAAATTCTGTGTAATATGGCAACATTTTTCACTGATATGAGTTGCTTTTCTGAGTCTCATTGCAGTCTTTGGGCTGTAGGGCAGCAGTGTCACTTTGGTTTCAAAACCTTCTCACACAGATTTTGTTACAGAGAAACTCAAGTAATATATAAATATTGAGGGCTGTTCTGTTGTAGTTGCTGCAGTTCTTCCAAGTCACAGAGAGTATCAAAAAGGGAGATCCAGAGCCAAAGCAGTCCTGAGGTATTGCAGCTCCTTTCGTCACCTGACTAGAAAAGTTAATATGTCAAGCCTTGTCCATTTCTTACTATTAATCTAACTGTGAGCTTTACTGAGACTCATGGAAATCCAGTCTCTGTTTTTTTCCCAATGAAAGATGGGAGAGTATGGCCAGAACCTGTTTAAAATGATATGGCCTATTTACTGAACAGGAGACCGTATATTTGCTAATTGGTGTTTCTGAGTCTTCCATTTAAGCACAGTAAATAAGTGAAATTCTGCTAAGGACTTCATAGACAGGTCCACTTCATTTGGAGCCAGTATTTTAATTGAGGAGTATAAAGAGCTGAGCAATGTCCTTCAAGAAGTTACTGTCCCACTCACTGTATAACCATGCTTCCTTTGCATAGAATGGCTTAGTACAGCAAATGCTGAAAAGTGAAAATAGTTAAATCTTTGGTTTTTTCCTGAGGAGAGGGAGGGAGGAACCACAAACACCTGGTTATTACTATGATGCAGTGAGCAAAAATAGACCAAAACATCCTGCCCAAAATTTTTAGGAAGAGAAATCTAAAACTGAGGGTAGGGGACAGTGTTTAGGTGCTTGATATGCTTTTGGAAATGAAGGAGTGTCTAACCATGACTTGAGCCTCCAAACTTAAGAAAACATAAATCAAAAAACTCACTCTGTTTTTCTTGTCAACTGCAAATATTTAGTAAACAGCTTTTAGAGTGAACATTTTGTAGTTGCAAGAGAAGCATGTACTTGAAGTACTCAATAGCTGCTTTTTACCCCTTCATCTCATTCAGATAAAAGTTAGGAGCACAGCTCTGAGCTTATCTGTAGTATGGAGGTAGGTAAGTAAGTATCACCTTCAAGGAAGTCTTGTGTTTGGTTTCAGAGAGTCGGAGTAACATATACACCCAGTCTAATGTATACATTCTAACTGCTTCTGGTGTCCTCTTTTTTTTGTGGCCACCACTTCAGGAAAAAGTGTAATTAAATGGAAGGAAATAAAATAAAATCATTCAATCTCATACTTTTAAAGTAATAAGGATTCAATGAATTTTTTTCTTTTTTAATTTGTGGAGGGGGGCTTAGCTCAATGTGTTACACAATCCTCACCTTTGTGATTTGAGAGGTAATTGAAGGATTTGTAATATGCCATTGGTTTAATCACAGCTCCTGCTCATGACATTTTGTAATGAGTATGTAGCTTATAAATAACATTTTGAAGGTATAAGGTTATACAGAGATAATTACACAGCTGAAATGCATTGGCACAAGGCCAAAGGCTAAGCACTTTCCACCATCCCTCCTAAATTGAATAACTTCACTTTATGAAGTGTATCATCAGAAATTGTTTTCATTATTCCCAGAGGGCAAATTAAGGTTAATAAAAATCCATTCTAGACTACCCATATATGTGAATATTTGTATTTTTAGTACCTTTGTTTGTCAATTACATTGCTCACTGGGTGTGTATATGTGAATACAAGTATGCAGGTCAAAGCTTCAGCTCATGTTTCTACAATTTCGAGCTATCTTAGCCCTCTTAGACAAACTTCCTCTAAACTGGATTGTGAGACCCTGCAGAATTTTTCAAACTGAGCAAAACTAAGTGCACTCCTTCCACTAAGCTGTGATTTCTCACATGCCCTGAATCCCACCATCCTGGGTTTCACTTGGCCCACATAGCAGCCATTTGACCCACCCACTTCAGTCCTCAAACCCTGTATTTGTATATCCTTTTCTTTAAATGTTAAATTCATATTCTTCATACAAGGCAACCCAGTATTTTGTGAATTCTTCAGCAATCTGAGAAACCATTTAGTAGAGGTGAATTGGGGGAATGTTTTTCCATTTCCCTATGATAAATTAGTTACATCTGTAATCTGAAAAAGCACACACATATTGGAGTCACCTCTTCTCATACTCTGCTTTTACAGCATTAGGTTATAGTCTTGTTACAAGTGTCTTCTTTACTCTGCTGCTGCATACCTCCTT
Organism: Atrichornis clamosus; assembly: GCA_013400975.1. Lineage (NCBI taxonomy): Eukaryota > Metazoa > Chordata > Aves > Passeriformes > Menuridae > Atrichornis > Atrichornis clamosus. The sequence continues at coordinate 225,344 of WBMZ01002495.1, read as the reverse complement.
CTCTTCCTGCTTGCCATAAAATAGGTTGTCTTCTCACTTGATAAGCCAGTTGTTTCTGCCTCTCAGCCTAAGAAAGAACAATCTCAGAAATGGCCGAGTGTACATGAATGTTTATCCAGGGTAATCTTTCAGCCTCTACCACTGTGTGGTTCGGGGACTTGTTTTTTTCAGAGGTGGTGTCTTTATCACTTGGTGGATTTTTTGGTCTATGAATTTGAGTTTTTGAAGTCTGTGTACTCTCTTAGCACAAATAATAGCTTTGGGCAGAGTTATCCTATCACTAACATTTTGGTATAATTTTTTAAATAAAGGGGTTTTTTTACCCCAAAAATTAAAGTCAGAAATTACTAAATTGCTTTTGTTAATCTTAACATTAAATTAAAAAGTTTGTCACCAATTATTTAACATTGCCAGTCTATTACAGTGTCAATATTGAAGAACAAAGCACTAGAAGGGGAACAAAGAGAAATAATAATTGGGAATGGCTGGAGATAAAATATGTAAAGTTTATAAATCTATGCAACCTGTGAGGCAGTTGTTTGGTTTCGGTGTTTTTTATTTGTTGGATGAAACAGTGTCTAACCAACTTTTCTCTACAGGTTATTGACATGCCAGAACACAATCCTGGAGATATGGGAGGAACAATGAGACTGGGGAAGAGGAGGACTGTTTTCAAAACTGAAAATTCTGTTCTGAGTAAGTTATTTTTCTACTCTTGTGACTTTGCCTTTTGGATAGGAGCTCTGTAACATGGAAAAGCAGAAATGCTATAACCTCAAGCAAGCAGTTGGGTGACAGCTTCCCTGAGCTCATTCACTCTGATCCTGTTATTTATATTTACTGAGGATTGAAATGTAAAAAAGAAATAAGAGACATCTGTAATTCCTGGTGAAACTGTCAGTTAGGGTCCAATGCTTTAAATAAACAGTGAGGAGAATGTTGAGAAAACGGAAATGCATTTCATGGTAGTTTAATTCATTATATTCTAGGGAAAATCAGAGTGCTTTCTTCCTATTTTCTTTATGAACTGATGGGATGTGTGAACCAGGGCTTCTTCCCCTACCCCTGAAGCTTTTTGATAGAACTAAATCCAAACTCCTGCCCATTTTGCTCTTGCCAGATTTAAATGTTGCTTGTCATTCACTAGAGTTGCCAGTGCACCTCAGCCTTAATTGTCATGTGGCCTTGCTGCCTTAGTCCTTGCTTTGTCTTGACCTAGCCAGGCTCTGCTCAACTGCAGTCTCTGATTCAGCACTGCCTTGGGCCTAGCCCAGCCCTGGAAACAGTCTCACTTTGGGAAAGCAAAGTATTTGTTGCAAGAAAGAAAAATCATTTGCTGTAACAGAATGCTTCAGATAACAAAATGAAACCAACCAGGTTATAGAAAAAAAATTCAATTTGATCTATGTATTTTAAAATTGAAGTTATACTTGTCTCTTATTAATTAATTGCCCTGTTATAGGGTAGCAATATAGATAATGCTGTAGATGTGTATAAAGTAGTTTCTTATCCATCGATTAAATATGTGCATATTTCTTATATTGCCCTACCCCTGACATGGATCTGGGCTATTACTATATTTAGCTATGTTGAACTTAAGGAACATATCCTTTTGAGTGTTTAAAAATGACACCTACTTCAGCAGGAAACCAACGTGTAATACATATGCACATTTAATGAAAAATCTGCCTTTCTAGACATGCCCATGCTAGTGATGTAACTGACCTAACTGACCTGGGACATACTTTGCCTACATATGATAGAGATATGCATATCAAAATCTGCAAGTTGTTGGAAAAGTTAATAAAAATTAACACGTGTTGTAACTTTTGACCAGTATTATGACTTGTTTAGATCTGTTTAGGTCTTTATTTAGAAAGAACTGTAAAAAGCTCTGGTAGTTTAATGAAAAAATCTGATTTCTGTTTCTAATGCTTTACAACCTGAATGGAAATAATAGTTTTGAAAAGGTGGTCCCTTAAGACATATACCACTTTTTGTAAAATTGCAGTACTATTCTACAATTTTTGAAGATGTTCTTGGCAGTCTAGTTCTTGTACCATCCCTTTAGCAAAATAGTAATCCTAATGACCTTAGGGCAAATTGAGAGCAAAGTTTGAGCCATGGTTGTAAGAGAGAGATATTATTAAAATCTGGTTTACTGCATACCTCTAACTTACTCCTTGCTGCTGTAAAATTTGGAGTGTTCAAGATTATGCACAGAGGACTGCAAGAGTCATTTGGGTAATGAGATCAGAAAAATAGAGAAAAGCAATATTCTTTCTTTGTTCTTTGGAGGTATTATGCCAGGTGCCATGCATAATCTATTAAAATGGAACAGATGCTACTAAAAGGCTTCCTGCCCTGCATCTTTTGCATGCTACTGTTGTAAACCCCTGAAGGGATTTTATATGGCTTGTTTGCTCAAACATTTTTTTATTTTGAGCTTTAAAATTTAAATTAGTTTAAGCATGTTTAGGTTCTAGTCTTCCTAGGCTATTTCTGGTAAAGGAGTGTTGAGTATGAATCCTGAATAAACTAAGGTAACACTAAATTAAACTAGTCATTACTCAGGAAAAACAGAAAGCTGCAGAGAGATTAATAGTGTCTTGTTTTACTCTTTGGAGGTTTAAATGACAACAAATAGTTGTAACAACTATTAAGGCAACACATGGGTATGACTTTCTCTTCTGTTGTATATTAAGGGAAACTTTATGGTGATGAAATGTTTGTGGAGGAGCGGCACCGGCATCGATACGAGGTAAGCCCCGCTCATGTTCTTCGTGCTCAAAAGTTAAAGCTTGAGCAAACTGTGTTTCTCTTGGTAGGCAGAAAAAAAACTAATGGAGGATTTCTTACATAAATAGTTTAAATAGTTTTTAATAGGTTTAAATAGTACAATTTAGATTGAAAGAAACCTCTCCAAGTCTTTTGGTCCTACTGCCCGTTTGGAGCCAAGCCAATTTTAAAATTAGTCTCGGGTTTTTGTTCCATCTAATTTTGAATCTCTTGGAAGAGAGAATCCACATCATCTTCTGGCAATCTGTTCCAATGCTTAACCACTTCATTATGAACCTTTTCCTTTGTATCTAATAGCAGATTTAGTGGAGCAGCTTCTTTTTTGGTCTCACGTGCTATGCGTTTCTGAGCAGAGTCGGTCTCAGTCTTCTTTATAGTGTCTCATTAGATAGTTGCAGTCAGCCATGGGATCCAGTCTTCGCTTTCTCTTTCCCAAGCTGAACAAATCCAGCTCATCCAGTCTTTCCTCCTATGTTGCATGTGGTCCAGCCCCTAACCATTCTGCTTGGACCTCCTATGGACTGATGTCAATCTCTTTCAAGCTGAGGGGCTTGACACCAGGCACACTGTTGCAGAGCTGTTCCTTCAAGTGTTCAGTAGAGAGGAGTAATGTCAGCTCGTGCTTCTGGGGTAGAGAAGGTGCAGTGTCTAGAAAAATGGTCTTGGAAAGCAATGTCAGAGATTACCTAGCTTGGCATCCTGTGAAATATTTGAAAAGCAAAGGCTTGTAATCCTGGAATGCATTGGCCAGTTTGGCTTTTTTAAAGGCACAGATTATGTTCAGGTAGAGTGCAGCATTTTGTGGTCTAAAAGTAGGCTGACTTCAGGCATCTATGACTCAGAGGCCAGTTCAGATCACTTGCTTCCTACCACCCAACTCTACGTCCTTTGTAGGGGTCCACTCCTCTGTTTGCAAACTGAGAAAAAATGCCAGAATTCTTTCCAAATACTGTCATTCAAGGAGACAACTCTAGGAGTCCACCTTTTGCCTGTCTCTGACATAGTTCAGAAGGGATCTAACTCCATCAGTGTCTCCAAAGGGGCCTAAACTATGGCATGTGTGTGCTATAACTGATTCAGATAATATTAAACTTCATTAAAAGGGAGGAGAATGTGATGGTGGTAAACATGCTCAAAGGTTGAATATTAACTGAGTGGTTAGAACATCATCAAGGAAATGAGACAGCTCACTGCAGAGCTCCTCAGTGTGAAGGAAGAGCTCAACCACAGCTTTTGTCATAGCCACTGAAATGCAGTGTTCAAAGAGGAGGTCAGTCTCTACACCTACATCTAGTGGGCCATTTAAAAAAGGAGGAATGCAAGCTGCTTAGGTTCAGGAGGACAGCAAGCAGAAGGGACCCTGGCTTTAATCTTTTGAATATTGCATAGTAGCTTTTAAAATTATGGCTTCATCCTTTTTATTTAGTAAACATGCCCACTTCTACAAATTTATACCAGAGTTGTTAAGAGAAGAAAGCAAAGGTTTCCCAATCCTTACCCAATTCTTTTCATTCTTGTATGCATGCTAAAAATATAACAATTAACTGCTACTGTTCGTTAAATCCAAAAATAAATAGAACTACAATTATTATTGCTTTCAATATTTCAGGTGAACCCAGAATTGACTCACTGCTTTGAAGAGAAAGGTTTGAAATTTGTTGGCCATGATACGGAAGGCAACAGAATGGAAATAATTGAACTGGAGAGTGAGTGTCTTACTTGTTCGTAGTACTTATTGCATCTGTTAAAAACTGTATAAGCTGTAGGTTGTTAAACGACACGTAGGCACAATATTTAGCTGTCATAACAGCCAAGATCATGTTGGGGGATGCTGCTGACTCCACCTGTGTATTACAATGAATGAAAATTCAGAGTATGTTAGGAAAAGTCTTACACTTTGCAAGGACTTGAGCATGTGTTTGGTTCTTCAGGACAAACATGCTCCTTTTCCAAAGGGCCGTCGTTCTGGCTCGGGGATTTGGCTATGTAGAATCATAGAGTGATTTGGGAGGTCATCTAGTCCAACCCTCTGCTTCAGTACAGGACTACCTTCAAATACAGGTCAGGTTGTCAAGAGTTGTGTCAGTCAAGACTTGAGTATCTCCAAGTATGCTGTTGCTTGGACTTCAAACCACTCACCACTGCTCTTTGAACCCAGCAGTGTAGCCATTTCTTTAACACACTTTGTGGTCTATTCACAGACCACAGCATCCGACTTAAATGGTAGGAAACCGTATCAAAAGCCTTGCTAAAATCAGAATTAAGGAAAGCTACTGCTCTCGCTGCATCCAAAGACAGATTGTTCTCAGGCTTGTTGTGCCAAGCTGTTTTCCTGACCCTTATCTGTCTGGATGTTCTGTGGTTCCTCGGATCCTTCTTTTTGTCCTGAAGGGCATGGTGACTGCCTTTTTCAAGTCGTCAGGTACCTCTGACCTTTTAAAGATAAAAACCAGTTTCACAATAACATTGCCCTGCTCCCTGAGCACCCTCAAATATTCTTAGTCAGGTACCAACGTGTGTTCCGTTTACTTGAGGATATGAAATGTGTATACACAATACAGCCAAAGTGTGTAACATCAGTAGAGTGTGTTACCTAGAGAGTCTATGAAATCTTCATCCTTGCAGTAGAGACCTTCAAAACTTGACTAGACGAAGCTGTCAACAACCTGATTTAACTTTGAATTTATCTCTGCTTTGGGCAGGAGTTAGGAATAGAGACCTCCCAAGGTGCCTTGTTTCTTTCTATCCTCTGGTTAGAATCATATAAATAAAAGTATGAAAATCAAATAGAAAGCAAGCTTCTCTCTTTCACGGAAGTGACTCAGAGAGATGAATGTTTGATACTTTGGAAGTCTAGTAGATTTGGATTACTTTACCAAGTAAGACTTGATGTCATTTCTAAAAGGTTCTGAAATAGAAACGAGTTACACTGCAATGTGTTTGTTGAATGGTGCAGAGTAACTTTTCAAAACTGTCTTTTTGATTTTGATTGAATATTTGATTAACTCCTTAGTGTTAAGCCACTGTTAGCTAGATGAGCATCAGGCACCTGAAGATGCAGGCTACCCTACAAGGCTTTTTTTTCCTTCTCTTTTCTTATGTGATCCCTAATTGCCATTGGTCAATATAAACTCCATGCAGAGAAACAAAAATTCATCATAGGCCTGTGGAGTGCTTTATTAGCCTATGGAGTGCTATTTGTGGCATGATGCTCCTGAGAATTCAGTTTATATACTCCATGGTGTGTTGAAGAACAATGCCGTAATTTTGAACCAGGGTTGGAAAATAGACACTTACTTAGAAGTCAAGCAACTGCACCATAGTCATCTGAAAGCAAAGGACAGCATAAACTAGCAATTGTCATGGATGTTCTTGGCTTAGTTTGCTCCTGACAGATTATCTCTGATACACATGCTGGTGTTGGGAGGTTATTTTGTCTGCCCTGCATGAAACAACTTCTCTAGAGAGCATCGTGAAATAAATCAGGCGGAAATACTAAATTGCATGTTACTGTGAAAGGAAGAAAAGCAGCAGTAAAACCTGGAATTATTTCACAATGGGCTGCAAGGAGACTGGTTACTGAAGAAAAACAGTCATTGTAAGGAGTAGGGTGGGTTGGAGCACAAGCACAGCTATAACAGTACACCAGGTAGCTTAGGCAAAGCTTTTAAGGAAGATATCCCTAGGGGAAATATTTGGTGCTTTGTCATTGCGGTTATGGGATAAATCTAGGATCCAGGTTCTCTTTATGATATAGCAGTAGAGAGAAGAAAGTATACTAGACCATATAGTTTATCTTCCTAGAAGAAAAATCCTGATTTCTTGTTATCATTTACTCTGTACTGCAGAGAAATTCTTTGAATGTTGGGGATTATTTTCGAAATTGTTGAACAAGAGGAGATCTGTAGTTAGTTTTGTCCAATGTCCTGGCACTAGAAGTGTTTAATGTTAGTTCGTTTAAAACAGAGAAGGAAGAGGTGCTCAGCATGAAAGAGTACAAAAACATTCTTCCTTCTCTATTCTTTGGAAGAAGACAGAAGGGAAGCAGAAGCAGTAGTAAAAAGGTGCTTTGAGTGAGAAGCAGGTGAAGATTTAAGAGAGGATGAAGCAGCATATTGTTCTGAATAGATGTGCATAAATAGGTATTGGAAACCAAAATACTATGAAAATAAGATGATGAATGCAAACTTTGTGACTTTTCCCCTTGCCCCGACTCCCTTACATGTTGCTACAGGTTTATTATTCATTTTGTATGAATCACAGGATGATTTTTCCTTAGTTTGCCCTACTAACCTTCTGTCTCTGTTGTCAGTAGCTTTTTGTGGGAAAAAGCTACGTTTCCTGCTGCCTCATCCTTAAAATTACATGTGTTGATCTGGTTTGGGACACTGAAATGTTCAATAAACTTTTTTCCTAAAAGTTTTTCTATTATCTTTTTCCTACATTGTGTAATTTTCTTTGACATCTATCTTGTAGATCACCCATACTTCGTGGGAGTTCAGTTCCACCCAGAGTTTTCGTCAAGACCTATGAAACCTTCACCTCCATACCTTGGACTGTTGCTAGCAGCAACTGGGACACTCAGTGCATACCTGCAGCGTGGATGTAAATTGTCTCCAAGGTAATCTTTCTTTGTTGCTTGCCTGCAGTTTGACAGTCACATTTTTGGAGGGACTATCTCATCCTTCAATTCAGAAGTCCAGAAGAGGAAAAGGAGTTCTTCATGTATTGATTTACTTGTTTCTGTGCATGCCTGTCATAAACCCGAGTGTAAAATAACCTGTAAGCAGGAAGCACAGTTCCTGACTTCCTCCTTCTCAGAGGCTGTTATGGCTAAAGCCAGAACCCCACACTGCAGTCAGAAAAAAAGTAAAAAACCTTTAGTAAATTCACATGAAGATAGTGACCTCCTCTGTTAACTTTCATTGACAGTAGCTTCATAGGGAAAGAGATTTCCTAGAGGATCAAGCAACCAAGTGAAATTCTTACCTAGTTGTACTTGATGAGGGTAGCAGTAACAAAGAGAACACTGATTTTATTTTGCAGTAGCTAAATGATAAATAGTATCTTGCAGAGACAGGCCTGAAACAAAACAGTTGGGGTACTTTTAGACTTAGAGAAGGTTTTGGATCTAGAACAAAACTGGATGATTCAGCCAAAATTCTTTGTCCTAGGTCTCTTGGACACAGAAGTTTTGGTTTATTGCATGTAGCAATGGTTTTTAGCCAAGGTTAATTGATTCTTGTATATTTCAATGATACTAATAACAGTTACAATTTGATTTTAATAGCAAAATAAAGAAGTCAGAGGGAAGCCTTGGGCACAATAGCAAAACTGAAAAAAAATCATGAAATGATTGAATAATAACATTGAACAGATCCAACTCTGACATACTGGCTTTTCCTCCAAACAGACACCAAATTTATTAATCCCGTGGGTTGGCTTTTTTTTTTTTGTGTATGTTGTGTTCTGTTAAAATGAGATCCTTTTGTTAAGTGAGAAACAGAAATTTTGTTCAGCTTTGAGTAGTAATGGAAAATAGCCAGGCCAGACCAGACCAACCTGTTTTGGCTCCCTACTCCTTTATGGGTATCAGTTTTTGTTCACCCTGCCCACTTGTGCAATGATGTACATACAGATTGAATGAATTTCTGATTTGCAAACTACAGCTTGATTGAAACACTGCTATTACCTTAGCCTGTCATTGTTACAATGTTAGCTACCTCTTAAAATCTGTGCTGGTGCAATATACAGAACAAAATTTTGTGATGCTTGGTAAGGGGGAATCTTCCATCACAGTGATCTTCAGTCTTTCTCTCTTGGTGGGCACTCTGCCTTGCACTTCATCTTGCTTCCCAGGTCCCACTACCCTTTGTTACACTGCTTCGTCCCATAAGTAAACCTGTTTATTTCTCTGAGATAAAGAAAAATCACTATATTTTTTTAATGAGTGATCTGCATACGTCCTCCTAATTTAAATCCCTTAGTGTTATAGCAGCTATGCTATCTAACCTTGACTTTAAGTTTCAGTAATAACTGAATGTGCCCCCCTTAGACTTTCTTGAACTAATCATTAAAAAAGTATACTCAATTATTTTTCTCCATGTTCATAGAATATAACTCCAACCAAACCTTAAACATTTAGCAAAGACAAATTTTCACACCCCATAATTTTATATATAAAATTACAGATTTTACCATTTACCTAGTTACACAGCAATCAAACAAAACCCTGTGTCTTGAGAAGGAGCTTTGGAATAGGAAAACATGTTGAAGCTAAAAGAGGAACATTTTCTAGGGAAAAATGTTCAGGAGGGAATTTCAGTATTAATTACAGCACACACACTCATGCATACCCAGCTGCTGAGTGGAAAGGATTTCCAATATAAACCTTTAAACCCCAGAGTGCTGGTGGTTTCACTGAGTTGTAAAGCTGAGACATGTCATAGCAAGGCTGAAACAAATCCTGGGAGAGGATTTTCTGCACACCTCATCCAGCACCGCCTGCAGGAGTTGCAGTCATGCTGTTACTAGAGCAGAGTAACCTGGAGGAGAATTTGTGGAGACCAGCAAGTTGAGCAGATTACCTATGCAAGGCTACTATAAACACTAAAAAGAGAGTGAGTGATGAAGTTCTGAGACAACAGGAAATACATATTTCAGTGTGAGAGTCTTAACAGGAAACCATTACCCCAGAACATTTAATAGCCCCATAATTAGGGTGCAATTTTAGAGTATTTGCCACCTGGACAGAAGCCCTAATTTCTAAGCAAAGGTAGTAGTAGATCTAAAGATGCATTAGAGCTCCCAGGAGAGTGCCTTAAATAAATGAAAGTGAATAAACCTTCTCTTAAATTTTTGAGTGGCCTAGTGTGGTACAGACATAGGTCCACAGAGGCCTGAGCATACCTAATTTGAGACTGGAATGCATCCTCTGGGGTAAACTTAGTTCCCAGAAAGTTCGGTGTATACAGAGGCAGTCAAGAACAGACCAAAGGATCAGAGTAACTCGGTGATTAATTATTTATTTACCTTTAGTGTTAGGTGGGCACCCAAGTTGCCTTTGTGGTTTTAGCCTCTTGTGCTTCATGGCACGAGTGCCTGATGATCCAGCAAAGCCATGCACTTCATTTCCTTATGAATGATTTTAGGTTGTGACCTTTTCCAAACCTTTGCATGGAAATACTGAAGTTACCATTTCATCTAGAAGTGAAGAAGGTGGGAGGCTGCCAGTTCACTTATTTCGTTTTCAAGGACAGAGCAAACCAAAACCACATGAGACTCAAAGCATACAATACTCACAAATACACTGCTTCATAAGAGTAAACAAAAGGTTTAAATAGAAAACTAGTGGATGAAGAGGGAAACCTCACGTGTAATATTGTTGGCTTTTACTGAGTCTTACGTAGTTTCATTTGGAAAAATTAATAAAAGCTGGCCTATCTTTGGGAACAGTATAATATGGGTTGTAAAACCACTGGTGTACAATAAAGCCATGTTGCTGGTTTGTTTTGTTCTGTTTTGGTTTTTTTTCCCTTAGCAAGTTTAGCATCAGCAGGCTTTATTTCTTCTTTGTCTTCAACCAGCACCTTTATTAAAGGCCTGCAAGAGTAAGCCAGAGTGCATTAATTATATTTGCAAATAATGTCATTTAAATGAGAGCAGAAAGTGCTACTCAGAAAAAAGAAGTAACATAAAAACATGTAGGGAATTTAGAAGTCTCTGGTGAATATAATGTCGTCCTCAGAGGAAGAAGGTAAGAAGCTGAAGATAATTTAAGGACAAATGTCAAGTACATGGGAGGAAATATCTGAGAGATGTTCCTAGGTGAGAAGGTGTGGGCAACTATGACTACTGGCAAATTTTTGCAAAGCTTTAGTGAATATGCTAATTTGAGGCACCAATCCAGTGCCATCTAGTCACAGAGTACTCTGTTGAGTTCTGGGCAGGTTATTAATAAAAGATGACTTACGTGCTGTGTTCAGAGACAAGGAACAAAAGTGGCCAGAGGACAGAAGGAGTGCATTAAAAAAACCACCAAAAAACTGAAAATTTGCCCATGTAGCACTTACTGCACTAGCATGGTCCAGCTATCTCCCAAACCAGCTGTGGAGGAAGGTTTGGGTGAGCACCTATGAACAGAAGAGAAAACAACCTGTGTGACACCTTCTGGTGTGTGAGAGACAAAGGAGGTGTGGGCATGGCTATCTCTGTTGTCCCATGTACACTGTCCCCAGTCAAGAACACATTTGGCACAGCATCATACTTCTGCCATTGGCCAAATGCAGATATATCAGAGGGAAGTGAAGGGAATGTTGTGATTTGAAGACTGTCAAGAGAGCAGCAAAAAGATGCTCCACAGAGGACGACCGTCCAGGAGCCGGGGGTGTCAGCTGCCCTGGTAGGGATCGTGTCCTCACCAGCAGGAGTCAGTACCACAGTCGCCACAGAAGGCAAGTGGTCTGGCTCCAGCGACAGTCGCCACTGGTGAAGGTCCCAGGTGAGGATGGTTGGGGCAGCAAAGACCCCATTGTTCCCTCAGAGCTCTTACAGAAAACTGGAAGAGTTTCAAAGGAAGTCCTTTTTTAACTGTGGTGGTACTTAGTAGTGGTTGGGTATTTCAGTTAACTCTGTCATTTAATGTTAGACGTTTACAGTGAAAACCCTTCTGAGCTAGTCGTCTCACGTCTTTTTCTGTAGTTGCTAAGTGAAAATGCACTTAAAGGAACCAAATAGCTCTTTATAATTGTTATCTGGGTCACTTACACATTATATGCTGCAAGTGCCTGTTTCTCTCCAGTGATTGTAAGAAACTGCTGGTGGCTATCCCAGATGAAGCTGTTGCCCTAGGTCCAGTTATGTGAGTGCAGGTGTCTTGCAGGTTGGAACTGGGGAGTCTTGGGGATGTGTTCAGGGATTCCTTAATTAAATAATGTGTTGTGGAAGCATAGGATTGTATAATGATGGTCATTATAATAAATTATATATATCATTTTTATGGCCATAATGATCATAAAAATATGTATTGATAATATGAGTGACTGCAATTATAACTACTGCACAATCAAATATGCCTTTATTCAAAATAATGTTTTAATGACGATGATAATTTTCATAATTCAGCTTTTTAGGGGGAAATAACTGATAATAATTGACTGATTTCCTTTTGCTGGGTTCTCAAAAGCTAAACAACTTAAACAGCTGCAACCTGTACTAAATTTTTATGTACTACATTAATCTTTAATTTGCACTGAGGAAGAAATACATTTAGCTTGGCTCCTGCCTTTACAGGGCACAGCATTACTGTACCAATTGTTTAAATTGCTTACCTTTCTGGAAAGGGGTTTTTTGTCAATTGTACATTAAACATGAATGAAAGAAAAGCTCCCCCCAAACTGTCAAATACTTGGTTTCTAAAGAATTTTGATCTGAATTTTCCAAGTGAAACAAACAGAATGTTCAAAGAGTACCCATTTTACAGAATCAAAGTGACCAAAAATCTTCATCTTAAAGACTGAAGTGACTGACTAGATGCAGTGATACTACATACTAGGAGTTTTGTTTTTTTTTTTCCTTGGCCATTCCTTTATATTACAGATACCACAAAAAAAAAAAAAAAAAAAAGGAATAGAACAGTTGGGGTTAGATCTTAGATCTGGTGGCCTTAGATCTGCTCAGTAGCTCCTTTTTGTTGGAGTCCACTGTTGCAAGAATTGTTACAGATAAGATGAAGTGGGTGTCAGTTCCTGCCCAAGATAATTACTAATTAATTTGAACACAAACTGAGACAAAACCTGCTGAAAGAAATGTAAGCGTATTTTTTCAGTGATTGGCTCAGTGTGGAAAAGAATTTCATAAAGGAAAGCTGGGCTTTGATTTCTCACCACCACCACTTTCACAGCCAGCAGATTTAAGTAAGGTTGCTTAATATTATCAACTGTGAGCACAAAGCATCCATTTATTTTTTGTGTTTAATATCTGTGTAGCAACTCATTGTAATTTGGAACAAAGTACACATTTGTTCCAAAGAGAGAAGATGGCTTGTTTATAGTTAATACCACCTGCAGTTTCCTTCAGATTACTCATGAGTTGAATACATTTGACATCAGAGTAAATCTTACAAACTGGACACCAGTGCTGGTTTGAAGCTGTAACACACAGGTGTAGATTTGCCAACATTCATGAGCCCCTGTTTGCTTTCATGTCCACTGGCAGCTTAACTCATGAAGTTCAGGGTTCCTTGGGGCCCAAGTTGTTATTGTTAAGATGATGCCAGTTTCTGGGTGTGCTTAGAGATACCATTCAAGCAGGTGAAACTGAGAGACTGACAGTTGCCTGAGTCTGAAACCCAAGAGCTGATCCTTACCTGGGTATTTCCCCTACCTTCCTTGCCCCTGTGGCCTGCTTGTGAGGGCTAAAACTGACTGACACCCCTAGAACAGCCCTAAATTAGGGGAGGCTGTGAGGTGCTACTGCAGAAGTCAAGAATGTGATGATGACGGTGCTTCTCTGCTATGTGGTGTCAAATCTTGTACTGGAATTGGGCAGTGTGGGAACAGGAACAAAATTGTCATCAGCTGAGTAAGTGTTTTAGCCTGTGGGCTAGTGGCCCAGTGAGCCTCAGCTTCTGGAAACTGGGAGCAGGCTTAAGAAGCTGGGATGGTAAATCAGTGAAAGGACAGAAGCATCCAGTGCTATGTGACTGCTCCTGTGGGCGAATGCCTCTACACCCTGTGTCACTGAGTGGGAGAGGACCTGTGGTGAGAGTGCTGGGTGGGGATCAGCACCTGACTGCCTTCAAGAGATGAAGCTGGGCAGTTCTCCACTCACCTCATTGGTCCTTGAGCATTTTTACTTAAGCATCTGACTCCCATATTGTGTTGTATATGGAGCTCTGGCATGTTTCTGGGCTTTAATTGCCACTGGACAGCAGAGCTAATTTAAAAAAAGACTTTTCTGAAGACTTTGGACTTAAAATCAGAGCTGTCATAAGATTATGCAGCTCTCTAAAATCAGTTTTACTCTCTGTTCTGTGCACAGTATTTGCTGTTTTGCTGTGATGTGAAAATGCAAAACTGTTTTAATAATACTGAATTTTTATTCCATGTTTCCATGGGTACTTTCAGAAAAAAGTAAGTACAACGATGGTGATGTTGTGTTTGTCTGTGTGCATCTGGCATGCTTGATCATACTGTTAACAACACTTTCCTCACTTGAACTGTGTAATTGATTGCCAGCTGGTGAAATATCAAATTGAGCATTTCACATTAGCCTGATATGACACACTCTTTATAAGAACCACATCAGCAGTGTGTGTGTCATGCAAAGAAAGGGCAGAATGCTGTAGGCAAAGTCTTAATGTTAGGACAGCCCGAATATCTCTGCTGTCTTACACAAAATTTGGTACAATGACTTTCTGTAACTGTGGGAGACTTTCCTGACAGAGGTAGAAATCTAATGAGATGCTTGTTGGTGCCATTCCTCCTGCCCCACTCTATTTAAATGGCTGGGGGTTTACCTATTCTTTGTTTGGTTTTCTTTTTCTCTCAAAGAAGAGAGGGTGAAGTTCAGACTACAAAGCAGAGCTCAGTAACAGGCACCAGTGTAGCTGGGTGCAGTTTGTTCACTGTTCCACATTGCAGTCGTGATCAAAGATCTCCAGCTGTGGGTCTGTGTGGCTCCCCTTGAAACATCACCCAGCAGGCAGTCACAGGGGTTTCACTGATAAGGCTGTGTCTGGGTGGGTCAGGTGCTTGATAACTCAGTAGGAGATCATGCCCGGAGATGGGGAGCACGCGGTGGCTGGGGTCCTGTTGGCGGGAGGATGAAGGGTGTGTGGTAAGAGGGAGGTGTGACAGGGGTGCAGTGCCTGGCGTGGAGTTGGTACCCAAGGCTGTCACAATGTTCCCACACAAATGAGGTCTGAGATCCCCACCTGTGCAGCGTTAACCATAACCTGTGCTCTAAAGAGTCACAGGACTGACCAGAATTACTACTGCTCAAATGCACTAGTCCGTTCCCTGGGCTCCCTTTGCTGGCTTCTCATCTGGGGAAATTCAGGTATCTGGAAAACAGGCCATAGAAGTGTAGTAGGGAGGGGTTGAGGCTGGAGGCACTTCTGAAGTGCACATAAGATTTAAGATAAAGTTGGAGACCCAACAGTCATCACAGACTGAAAATGTGGTTTGTGGGCATTTCTTTCTCTCAGTCACAGTGGTGATTCCTGTTCTTCACTGTTGCCTTATTCTTGTCACTTACAAAACAATCACTTGCATGGCAGTTGCTCTGTGAAAACCAGTCTGCTTCTCTCAGGAAACAGCAAAAGGGGATAAAACCCCTGGAAAAACTGTCAGGGTATTGCTTGGTGGAAAGAAAATGATTTGTGTTCTGATTAGGAGAGCAAGAATTGTATTATAAGTGTAAATTGAAGAATTCTGAGCAAATAAAGTTATCTTAGCTTTTTTTTTGGTCAAAACAGTGATTTTCTTTATCAGAAAGGAGAAATTCCTTTTATTCTTGCTCTGAATACCTGTTACTCTCTATGTTGTTACTCATGATGATAGACACACAGCACCAGCAAGCTGTAAAATGAATGTACAGGAGCCAAGCAAAAAGAAATTGAACATACTGTTTATCACGTAGAATATTTTTTGTCATCAGATCTTAAACTCCAAACTTGAGCCCATTCCTTCAGAGGAAGATGTTCTAAAATACCATGTGTTAAGCCAGAGCTTAAAAAAGTTTTCTGGAAATGGTTGCATTTGAGGAAAGTGTTGATCACCTGCATCATGGGTTGGAGAGTTTGAAATTAAATATTTGGTTTAGATCCTTCTGAATTCTTATTGCTTCCAACAGTGACAGCTACAGTGACCTAAGTGATGACAGCTCTCCAGAAAAAGAGTTTCCTAATTCTGACACAAGCTGAAATGATTGTATGAGAGCACAGAAATGGATGATACTACTGAGGTAAACCGAAATGTTTTTATACTGCTTTATGACCCTGATTTATTCTAGATTTAAAATAGGAGATAAAGTTAGCATAATTCTCCCTTTTGTTTCAAATCCCATCTGAGAGCTTATGTCTTCTTTCTTGCCTGTAACATTTAACTTTTTGCTGTTCTGCTGCTTAACTCTGCAGTTGTGATATTAAAGTCTGCTGAGTGTTTTGGGTATATGTTATATGTAGGATGCTGCACAAAACCAAGCAGTGTTAGTATTTGAAGATATATTGAAAATACTTTTTTAAATTGTAGTTTTTTGTGTTACAAAACCAAACATTTTCCAACAAGTTGGAATCACTTCAAGTACACTACTTAGACATACCTTTTTATTTTGCCTTAATATTCACCTGTAATTACATCTGATACATTGATACCACAAAGACATCCCAACATAAACACTTGGATTTAATCTGCAGAGTGATAGAGATACAAACAAATTTTATAAAATTGTAGCTTTATTTGCCATAGGTTTTGCCAGAGTAATGTTGGATTGGTTGTTTATTCACCTATAAACATGGAAGTCATAGAGTCCTTTTCAATTTGAAGGTTATATTTCCTGTGAGACACCTGATCTCTGCAGGATCTGGATTTGAAACTTAGTCTTACATTGTTTTCCCTATGCAGATTCATCAGAGCTGTGGCTGGTCTGACACTCTGATTCATGCTTTTCAGTATTTCTGAGCACTTTTGTAAGGAGGACACAACTTCCCTCTCTGATTTAGTCTTACATGGTGTAGAGACTGAGCTGCTATGCCAGACAGACAGTTAAGGCTACATGTGAGTGATGCTTTTCTGCCTGATGATCGCCTGATTAAAGCAGTGGCATGAGATACTAGAAATGGAAATTCAGTCCTTAGCTGCAGCGTGGGTTTGTTTCTGTGATTTTCAATTTATTTCTTTTTTGCTCTCATGTACCACATCTTAAAGATAAAAGTCCATCCCCAAATCCTGAGAGTGGAGAACAGAATGTTAAATGATTTAATGACCTAGTGCATGTAGATACAGTACTGATGCATCTCCTAAAATGAGCAAAAAATAAGTAGACAAAATGTTCCTTTTCACTCTTGCCTGGATCTTTCCCACCTTCAAAGATCACAATGATCCTGTTTCTTGAGACCAACACAAAGTATAGGACAGCCCCTTTAGCTTTGCCCTTGCTTTTCTCAGTGGAATTTGTGAATGGTAGTTCTCTGTTACTGCTGCAGCCGTGCCTTGCTCAGTGCTTGGATGTACTTTTGTGATGTTCTCGAGTGGTCTTCAGTGGCCAAGCTGATTTTGTTTGAACATGTCACCAGTGGATACCAATTGTATTCAACAGAATTACTCCAGAAAGGATTAAATTAGTAAATCCAGATACAAAAGAAAGACAGAAACACTGGCTCATTTATTTTTATCTCATGGTTAATTCTACCCGTTAATCAGAGCTGGATACGTGTGCAGACCATCTTTAGCTTTTTGTTTTTGCTGTATGCTGCTTGAGCCAGATAAAATGCATCTACTTCTAGTATTTACATAGGACTACTTTGAGGACTGATTTGAGTGGAAATTACATAAGCATGAAATAAACTGCGTTACAGAAGAAATATTTTTAATAATTGATTTTTTTTACTATTTTTCTTCCTTTTCCTTCCTCTTTGTATGTTACAGGAACTTGGGAACAAGACAATATTGACTAGAAGAAAGTAGAAGAGTAAGCTGCTTGCAGTTCTCATACTGTCTCTTCCTCTACTATTTTCAGTAATTCTTGTTACAGATGCTACTGTTCTGTAGCAAAAACTGTTCTGTGTAAATGCTGTTTTTCTTTAAAAGTTACAAAACGGTTGTGCACCTTAGCTGTTAATCATTATTCATCTTGTCCTACATTTCAGAGTGATCTTAGGTGAATATTAATTATTTCACTATTCACAGATGTTCTTGGTTTGAAGGAAGATTTGACTGGTTTCAGTTTACCTTAGAACAGGAAGACAAACTGCATTAGTTCTTGGGAATGAGGGGGAATGCACTACAACATTTAAGGGAAAATGGTTTTATTCTTGAGCAGTAGAAAGCTGTTTCAGGTTTGTTTCCCTATTAAACTTGTGTGTATATATATATATATATATTTTTTTTTTTTTACCTTTTTTGCTGTTCAATATGTACAAATGAAAAATGGTTGCTGTATTTCAGCCCTTTGTGATTATAATAATTAATGTTGAATACACATTTTTTCATTTTGCTTTTATAAGCGATTTGACTTAAGTTCATTTGCTCTATTTCTCCTGAAAGTTTGATAATACTGAACGTAATCCTGACCTACAAAATTACAGAAGTGATATTAGATGGTGTTTTTGTGTTTGTAATTTGTAAGAGACAAAGGAAATACATTCAGATGTTAAGCTCTAGTCTGAGCACTTGTGTGACAGTTGTAGAAGAGCCAGTCATAAACCTGGAGTGTTATCTGTGCAACACTCCGTTAATTTCAGCAAGTGAGTATAAAGCTAATTAAGTAAGGTTCACCCTTGTTTTCCTGCCTCCTGTGACCACTCCATCGTCATGGCACTTATTCTCCAATAGAATGGAATGTGTTTTAATTTAGAAATCACAAGTTACTCCACTACATTACAACTGCAGGCAGCCCTGCAAAGCCAGGGCTGGAGCCTGAATCACTGGGGTGGAAGAGGAAGGCAGGAGGTGCTGTACTGGGTATGAGTCTGGATCCCATTAGCAATGGGGCATCATCAAACCTGTCACAGAGGCTGGACCTGAGCTGTGTAACTGATGGGCTCCAGATGCTTGGAATACACTTCCCTATAAAGAAAAATTCTGATTATTGAATGTTGTATTTTATTTTGGTTTTTGGCAAAGTGACTTTTTTAATTCATCAAAAGTTAAATATCTGCACCAAAATAAAAAGCACCATGTCCCTTATTACAGCTTTGTAAAACAGCAAGTTTGAGAGCTTTGCATTGTTCTAGAAAATCTCAGGTTACACAGCAGATTTGTCTCTTTACTAAAAGAAGCTTTAATGGTAACGAAACACGAAATGTGTTCCTATGGCAGTACTTTCCTAGAGTAGTTTGCGAATGTGTGCCTTAGAAATCCTGACAGAATTGGTGTCACTTATGTCTTCCCCAGTGAGAGACACTGGCCACTGCTTTGTGAAAAGTGAAGAATTTCCTAAGATTGTCCGTAATGTGCAAATGTATTTTCAAAACATTTTCAATAAATGGTGTTATTTGGAAGTGTTTGGATATTTAGTAAAGAATCATGGTGCCAATTGTGAACTGTGGTGTCAAGGAGGGAATTTTTCATTTAGTCATGTCTCAGTTGTATTGTCTTAAAAACTGTGATTTATCAAAAAATGGGGAGACAAAAAGACATACAACCTGAAGTGTAGCTGGAAAGAGCACCCTTGCCAGTTCCTCTTCCTTGTAAAAAGCAGTGTGCTGCCACAAGGGATTCATCTCGTATTTGAGCTGACCGAAGCAGCAGCGTGCCAAAATGGAAGAAGGCAAGCAAGCCTTTTGGAGCTATCCAAATCCTGGGCTACTTTAGCAGTGTTGCCAGCAGGCCAAGGGAGGGGATCCTTCCCCGCTCTTCAGTCCTGGTGAGGTCACACATGGAGTGCTGTGTCCAGTTGTGGGCTGCCCAGTACAAGAGAGTCATGGGCAACCTGGAGGGAGTCCAGTGAAGGGCCACAGAAAGTTTGGTAGCTTGGTTGAGTTGGATCAGAAGCTGTGCTTGTTGTAAAGAAGGGGAGCAGCATCCAAGTTTGGATGGGACTGTGGGGCAGGTATTGCACTTACCTGATACTGTGGACAGAGCTCTATCTTACTGAGTAGCTCTAGTCAAGTATTTCATCTCGGCTGCATGGGCTCCTGTTTCACTGTCAGCTTTACAGGTGATGTCCTTTAGCACCTGCCTAACATACTTCAACGTGTAATTCCTTGAAGCTGAGGCTTCTTCCCCTTATTTAGCGGCTTGGACAGATAACCTTCATGTGCTAGTGTGTAATGCCTGCAGAGGTTGGATCTAATAAGGAGGATTTGCTTGACCAAACAGACTATTCCTCATGAGGGAGTACTTGTGGGAGGGTGGGCCAGACGCTGCATTCTCTTGCTGTTTTTCTGAAGCCGCAGAAGTGTTGCCATATTAATATCAAAGTGTAACTGTTGATTCAAAGTAGTACCAAAGAAGGCTTACCATCACCCAAGATTCATGGGACTCAGGCATACTTCTGCATTCCTCTGCAGGCATCTAAGCCCTAGCTTGCCAGGAAGACACTGTAAGTTTTGAGCAATACCTTAAGAGAAAAGATTGAGTTCTCTGCAAGAACCTGTGTAAGCAGGAATTGCATCCCCAAGCTAAAGGAAGTTTTTGGGAAAGAAAAGGCACAATGTCAACAATCACAGGGGCAGGGACTTGCTGCCCAAAAGGATATGGAGGAGATTAAGGGAGAGTCAAGTGTAAAAGCAACAAGTGACTTACCAACCTGAGCTACCCTCTTCATGGGAGCTATGTTGCAGCTCCCATAGCAATGCCAATGAAAGGTTCTCCCCAAACTCTGTGTGTATTGATGACAGCAGGGAGTGTGATTGCAGCCTGTGGGACCTCTGAGCCAACTTGGCTACAGCTGGCAGCAAAGCCGCATCAGCAGAACCTCATTTCCCACAACTTCACTGTTTGCATACCTGAGGTGACTAAACTCTGCTGAGAAAGGGAGCAAGGTGGAGCAAGGAGGGAATCAGAATAACATTGCCCATGGGAGAACAGGTGGCCTCTTCCAGCATCCTGTGCAAACTCACTCATGCGACTCACAACTGCAGCATGACAGGGAAAGTAAACAAATGATGTAATCGTTTCTGTACCTAGGACTGAATAACACCTCATCCCTGCCCACATGTAGAAGGAGGCTTCTTCACTGGGACGTCTACATGAGAGTCGTGGTGTATGTCTGTGCCTCAGCATTTTATCCCATATAGTGCTTGGGTTTTCGCTGGTAACCTAGTGAATTGATAGCTGTTAGCTCTGTGATAACTTCAGACAAATTTCCTCTTACCACTTCACCTGTCCCCAGTGTTGACATGGTCAGTGCTTTGTTCAAGGATTTCACAAATTTTCCACACTGGCAGCCTTTATATTTTTATGACAATGAACTTAGTATCTCAGGTATTTCTCCCTGTATCAGGTTCTCAGTATTGTCTAGATTTTTTGGGTATTCAGCTGTATCTTAATTGATAACTACCATGTGCTAACAGGGTGAAATGAATTAAGAACTCGTCTAAAGTAATTATGTGAAAAGAATCTATGTATATTCTACTATGTAGGAGGTTCATATTTGTATTATTCCCCTAAAATGATTCCGAACACTTACATCAGCATCTATTAGATATCTGTTAGATACCCAATGAAAATGTCTATGTTGCCTCATTTGGAAATTCACTCTGAGTAGCAATTCCAGAAATGTCGATTTTTCAGTCTCTGATTGATTCTCCTGATTTTATCTGTAAGCTTTTTTTCTAAACTATTTTTTAATGTGAATTAACTTTTCATGGAACACAGGAGTGGACCAGTTCTGTTCTTTATTCATATTCAAAAGTGAGTCATCTTCAATACTGTCTGGTTTCTTGCACTTCAAAATCCCTCATGGATTGCAGGATTTAACATCCTGCTCTGACTTAGCTGACCTACTGCAAGAATAAAGTCTATTAAAATGTCTTTCATCTTGTTAAAACTGTGTACTTTAATCTTACACTTTGATGACTTGTTTGTATATGGAATATTTTTCCTGCCTGTAATGTCCTAATTCATTTGAAGAAAGTGGTTGCCTTACTGGACTTCTGGTAACATAGTCCCACAAATTTGGATCAGAGCCTAGAAAACCAGCTTTTCCTGAAGTGTGGACAACATTCTGTGTTTCAGGAGTGCTCCTGGAAAGGTAAGGCTATCTTTTCTACCTCGATGGAGTCTGTTAATAATTTAAGAAACTTAAGAGTTGAAAGATGCTAGTGAAGTTAACAATAGCATAGTTTGGATAACCTAAGAACCAACCCAAGTCTTGGATTAAAGCATAATCCAAGACTCCATTATTTAAAGGAATAGTTAGGATAATCTGCTCTGAGCTTCTTGGCCCTCTTTGAGCTTGCTAAGTGTCCTACTTGAGTGATGGGACACTGTGTAAAATGCAACATCATGGAATGTCGCTGTTGGGCGGACATGACACGTGGACAGTACAAAAGGTTCTAGGCAAATGCCATGTTTTAATTAACACTCAGTCTCCATTTATACATTTTTATATCTTATCATTTGTGCTACAAGGTTATTGGTCATCTAATTGCTACAATATTGTCTGTTGGTTGAATATAACATCAGCTCTTATGCATTTGAGAAAAACATCAGGTGCTTGAATGTTGTTGCATATTTCTCTCCTTGTTTTGGATTTCTTAGCTCTGTTGACAGAACATTTCCAGGGCTAAATCTTACTTTTCTCAGGGCCGCCTTTCTTATGAATGGACGCTGACTTTGTCCTCGAGTTCTGTGAGGATTACAAACCAGCTGTGAGCCGTCACAACGGACAGTCCTTGTTTTAAAGTAGATGGACCATGCTTGTATAAGCACCTGTGCAGTATCATCTTAGCTAAATATTGACGTCTATATGTGAGCTGCTCACCACAGACTCCTTTTGTACTCAACAGACAAACCTGGAACTTTCCAGTCATCCTTAGTGGGTCAGATGAATCACTGGTGGGTATTGGTTCTTGGCATGAACCTTAAAGAAAAGCCTGGCCCAAATGGCCCAGATACCTGTCTTTAGTCAGGTGGTTGTGTTTCTGATGTGTAGGTGCTGAAGTGGGGATTAGTCACTACCATCATCTTGTTGTTAGTAATCAACTAGATGTCTCTGGGCCCCTTGCTTTTGGGGGCTCAGATGAGCAGACTCACCCTGGACAGGCTGAGTGTCCCCAGAGTACAGCTTTAATGCTTCCCTTGGGCCTCAAACCCATTTTTGTGTTAGTCAAAGCCTTGAATTTAGCAATCCTTTCTTGCTGAAGCCCATCCAGGGCCCCATCCCCGAGTGTCCCCAGTGTGGGTGCTCAGGTAAACGTCTCTGACTGCCCTTGCTGGGACCAGCTCCGCACGAGGCAGCGCCAGCAGAATCTGTTGTTGTGAGTTATCATGTAGTGCCTCCCTCCCTCGACATTAAAAATCCATTTCCCTGAGCACTCCCCACGGATGTAGGAGACATGACCAATTTGAGTTTCAGATGCAGCCAGACCCCCTCTCCTTTGGGGGCTGCCCACACCACAAGATTAACGCCTATTCTCAGCACCAACTTCATGGCTCTCATAACATTAGGCAATCTGCAAAAACTCCCAGAGGTCCTGTGTTGGAGAAACAGCAAGAATATGGTTCTGTAGGTGAAGCAACAGGAGGTGCCTTGGGAGGGAGGGAGGGTACCTGAGCCCATATCTTTAGACTGTGTATGAATTTTAGCTAGATAATGAACAAAAGACAGATGCTGTCATTAGAAAAGGAGCCAGAGCACAGGACTTCCATTTGTTAAATCAGTGCCATAATAAAGAGGCTTTCTCTTTTTGGCTAAGTAAACCTTGAAGCCTGTACTTAGGGTAGCAGAGACTGAACAGGAAGGAGTGACAGCACCTCACCTCTTTTTTCTCTCCTCTGGCTGGAACTTGATGCATCATTACTTTGTCCATCCAGTTATTGTCCCTCCTGGCTTGTAAGAGCCTGTGGCAGCTTGTGCTTCTGCTAGTGCCAGCCTCAGGCACGAGCTTATTATCTTTTACTCTGCTGGATGTGCTACTCATTCATCTGTCCTACCTAGGATTTTAATTTAGTTTATTCCAAAAAGGATAGAAGGAAGCTTGCACACATAAAAGAAAACTGTTCTCAGCATAGTTCCAATGCCTGGAAGAGATTGAACTCTTGTTAACATACCTGCCTAATAATATGCCTTGGTTGAGTCTCTAGGTTTGAGAAATTGAAGAGGTATCCAAAATTTTGAACAGTCAAACACTGACTTCTAAGGCTTGTGGCTGGCTAATGTACTTACCCTGTGTTTAATCTTGGGAGCATAATGTGACATCTTTTCCAAAGTTTGGTCAGTGCTAGTGTATAGTTGAGTATAAAGCAGGTCCACAATTCAGAGTTGTTTCTGTGTGCGTTTATCTTACTGCTAACATCATTATTATTGCCAGACTTGTGTTTACAGACGTACAGGAATACCACTCCTGGGAGCATCTCCTTTCAGTTTTACACCAGCTTTAGGAAAGAAAGGTTTTGACCAATAAAGATTTCTCTGTCCAGCTCATTGAAGGTATACAGCTCTCCTGGCACGTGAAGTTAGATAGCAATGTAATGTTGTGAGCAGGAGAGAATCAGACCTCCTGAGGGGCATGAAATAGGAGATTTGCTACTCACGTAACAAAGTGAATTAGAGATGAGATTATACAAGTAATGATCTGCTTTTTACTCAGGGTAATACAGCCCTGAGTTCACTGGGGAACAAAGACATGATTGCTTGTTAATTTGAGAAGTGTGTAGAAGAACTCCTGGGACTGTTTTAGTTGAGACTTTTGACAGAAAACTTAGTAGGGCAGGTCAGAGGAATCACACGAAGTTCGTGCTTATGTGCTTTGTATATTTAATGTTGCAGTGCTGCAAATGTAAAAGTTTAACCAAGAGCATAGCTGAAAATATGACTGTGTAAAGTCAAAATCTAGCTACAAAGTAAAACATGCCAGTGGCAGTCCTCTGAATCAGATTTTTCCAAGATGATATATCCAACATCTATTGGTTGTCTCATTATGTGAGAAGAATATGTGAGTGTGAAAAAAATAAAAGGCTGTTCCCCAGTCTGTCTGTTTTGTTCTTTAACAGTAAGGAGCCTTAATTTACAAGGCAGCTAATTTAAGTCATTTTTGTTTCTACTGTACAGACTTAAAAAGTTCTGATAATATTGGCTATATGTTCAGGAATGAGAATATGATAAAAGAATGAGTGTCTGCTGCTGTCTGAACTAATACCCTCTGCTTTGCTGACTCTTTGACACATGGGTTAACACTTTGGCTGTGACGTTAGAGAGGAGAAGTAAACTTGATGGCAGATGTAACTGTCTTCACAAAATAGAAATATTTTTTTAGAAGTGTTTTGAGTACTTCTGGGTCATCTTAAGGAGAGCTCATGTACCTGAAATTTAGTTTGCTTTTCCCAACAATATATCTTGATCTAACAAAAACACTGCATCACTCCAAAAATCCAGATTCCTCTTCAGAGCCTTCCTACAGTCCAGCAGATCAACATTCTCTCCTGTCCAATTTGGTGTCATCTCCAAACTGGCTGAGGGTGCACTTGATCTTCTCAACCAGATCATTGATAAAGGTATTAAATAGGAGTGGCCCCAATAATGAGCCTTGAGGGACCCCACTGGTGACCAGCTGCCAGCTGGATGTAATTCCATTCCCCATCACTCCTTGGGCCTGGCCATCAGCCAGTTCTTAACCCAGTGAACAGTGCGCCCATCCAAGCCATGGGCTTCCAGCTTTTCCAGAAAAATGCCGTGGGAGATGTATCAAAGGCTACACTGAAGTCCAGATAGACACATCCACAGCTTTACCTCATCCACTAGGAGGTTCACCTGGACATTAAAGGAGATCAGGTTGGTCAAGCAGGGCCTGCCTTTCCTAAACCTGTGCTGGCTGGGCCTGATCCCCTGGTTGTCCTGTGCATGGACATGATGGCACTCAAGATGAGCTGCTCCATGACCTTCTCTGCACCAAGGACAGCCTGACAGGCCTGTAGTTCCCCAGATCCCACCTGGCCCCATAGACTTGTGAGTGTCTAAGCAGCACAGCAGGTCACTGACTACTTCCTCCTGGATTGCAGGGGGTCTGTTCTGCTCCCCGTCCTTGTCTACCAGCTCAGGGGTCTGGTTGCCCTGAGAATAACTAATCTTTCTGTTGAAGACTCAGGCAAAGAAGGCATTAAATACCTAATTCTTTTCCTCATCCTTGGTTACAATGTTCACCTCCACATCCAATAAAAGATGCAGATTTCCTTGGCCCCCCTTTTGTTGTTAATGTATTTATAAAACCACTTTTTATTATCTTTCACAGTGGTGGTCAGATTGAGTTCTAGCTGAGTTCCAATTTTCTCTCTACATGACCCAATGACATCCTTGTACTCTTCTTGAGTTGCCTGCCCCTTCTTCCAAGTACCGTAAACTCTGTTTTTTTTTCCCCTGAGTTCCAGGGAAAGCTTTCTGTTCAGCCAGGCTGGGCACTCCCACTGGCTCATTTTTTGGCACATAGGGACAGCCTGCCCCTACGCCTTTAAGGTTTCCTTCTTTAAAGTATGTCCAGCTTTCTTGGACCCCTTTGTCTTTAAGGGCTGTTTCCCAAGGGACTCTCTGAACCAGTTTCCTGAACAGGCAAAAGTCCACCCTCCAGAAGTCTTGAATTGAAAACTCATATAATTCCATGGTTTCTATGCCCAAGGCAGCCTCCGACCACCGCATATCCCACCAGCCCTTCTCTGTTCTTACACAGCAGGTCCGTGGGGCACTGCCCCTGGTAGGCTCACCCACCCGCTCTATCAGACTGAGCAAGAGATGGGGAAACATGCTGCAGTCACAGAAGTGATTTTTTTCTCATGAAACAGGACAAAAATTATTATAATTGTATTTTTTTAACATTTCAAATCTCTTACTACAATCACAGCCTTATGGCATGTCAATGTGACAGAGCTCTTATTGTAAAGACCTTATAATCTGTTTTAACAAGATATGCAGTAGAGATGAGCAATTCTGAAGTGTTTCATATATCACTTCAGAAACGATTATGTTATCTGAATTGGAGTCCAGAAGCAGCCTACTGTCATGTACGCTGATAGTGATTTCCATTTAGTGCAGATTTGAAAATCCAAATATTGAATTTGGTTATGTGTAACATATTTTGGGGAAACAGATATTAAAAAAAAATCTGCAAGTGCTAGTCTATCCTATGTAAAACTATATCCCAAAGGCCAAATTACACTATAATGTTACTTAACAATGCAATGAGCTGTAAAATAGGCAATTTTTATGCAGCTGAGCCCTCAAGCTTATTCTTCCTTCTAAGGCACTGCTTTCTTACTGTGGAAACAAACAAGTGAATAATATACATTCCATTTTTTAATGTTCATTATGCTGCTATCATTTTTGACCAGGGAGGACAATGAGATAATCTAAATGATATAGATCACTTGTTTTCTTCCCTAATAGGAAAGATAATGAATGGCTTTGTTTTGATGGCTTTATTGCCTGCAAGATAATGAAATATCCCAGCATGGATTTCATTAGACTTTCTCTAGTCTCACTGTGATACACCCATTAGGAGGCCAGATCTCCTCTTTGATATAAATGGAACCAGATATTTCAAAGATTTTAGCACGCTGTGTAAATCTAGTCACAAGTGTCTCCAAAACAATTGCTGGGTTTTCGGATCAAGGCTGGCTTTGGCCGTGAGAGACACAGAAGCACTAATGCAGTTTATCTAAGTGAGTAGCTCATGATGCCATAGGTATGAGCCTACGAGAGCTCTGGCATTTAAGCTTTGTCCTTTTTCACAGGGTTCAGGGTTACAGAGTGTGTGCTGCTTAAATACCCAAATCCTCTCACTGGTTCCGTGTGGCAGCTTCCAGGGGTGGGGAAGAGCACAGGTCTGTCCTGTTGCCAGCAAAGCAGTCCTGTGGAGAGAGTCAAGCACCTGTGCATCAAGACAGCTGCAAGGAAGGACTGCTTACAGCATTACCCAGGGAGCAGTTTGGCAACCTGGGGTTTGAAAAGATAAGGTTATACTGTTCTTCAAACAGCCATATTGTCTGTATTCTCATCCCAAGGGTGAAAGGAAGAGACTAGGACTAGAGGGAACAGAGGCATATGAGCCCCGTGAGGCTTTTTTTCTGCTAAAGCTTCATGTTCTTATAATGAGCAGCTGCAAGTTTTATTTCTACAAGAATGACAACGAATGCATGTTGGAATAAGATCAGGAAGACACATTATATGGAAACAAAAGTATTCTCTATTTGATTCTTACATGAATAGTAGATATCTGGAGCTGGAATTAAGCCAGAGGGTAAGGTTATGCACTGACTTTAAGAGTTGGCAATTTGTTGTATTTATCTTTTTTTTGGTGACAACTATTCGTTGGGAAAAAGCCTGACACAGTTTTGAGGTTTAATATATGCCTTTTGGCTGCAAGGGATCAGGAACCATAGAAGGCCACACAGAGGTGAGTTGCACTAAGTGCAATAAAAAGAAATGAATGTTGAGGAGATTTTGAGCACCAGAAGGCATCAAGGTAATGGGCTGTGCCATAGCCAGCGTTTTATTGTTGCTTTCTTTTCTTGTTGTGAACTCTGCAATAGATAATCACTACCTCCCATCAGTGATTATTTTCTTGTATCAAAGTGTTATAATATTGCCCTAATGAAAAAATTGGTAGCAAATCTCAAATGAACTAGTGCAGGGAAAAAGCTATTGACACCTCTTGCTGTAGCCTCCTTAGGGTGACCCCTACACCCTCTAAAGCCACATGTGCCTGCCAAGGGAAGAGGATCACAGGTGCAGTGCCTGGGCTTTTATCTCCTGAGTTTCCTTCTTTACTGTGGAGTAACTTAATGTGAGGGGCTCCCAACCAGGCTTGACCACAGCACTGCTGACACCATTAAATGCTGCATTTTGAGATGAGGAGAAGAAAGTGAGTTTCTGTTCTCCTCTTCCTCTCCTTACACTTGCCTGAAATGGGATTGGTCCTTTGCTGTGTCTGGAACCAGAGCAGCAGCTTTCTAAAGGTGGTTGGAGAATGGGCCTTGGACCGTGCCTTTCCCACAGGATGCGAGTAATTTCAAAACCTGCCCTGGAAAAAATCAGGTTATCTGATAACCAGCATAGATTGAAACAAAATTTCAAGTTTGGAACCTTTTTTGGTGAAGAATGAATGGAGGTTCTAAGAGTTAAGTGTGTTTCCAGTTGTTTCATGGCTCCTATTCCACCAGTGTGGATAGGGAAGCTGAAGGGAGGTGGTGTGACCCTTACAATGTCTGTCTCCATGACTGCTATAGACAAGTAGCAGACACATCAGTGGCTCTGTCTGGTGAAGCAAAATAGCAGGAATGCCAGGTTGGCCTGCTGGCTGATCTCATCAGTCACAGCTCTGCAGGTCTGACAGTATTGTGCAATGACACCTGCTTTTTAAGAATACTAAACCTAAATTATTTTGAGATGAAACTCAGAGAGAGTTGTCTGTCCATGTGCTGCATTCTAATGCTTTCCCTGTATCTGGTCTCTTTTGTCCATGCAAATTTATGCCACTTTTTTAACAAAGCATGACTTAATTCATTTTTGAATTGCTTTTGTTGGCTTTTTTCATGCATTTTCAGAATTCAGATTCACAGGAGAGGAGACACGAGGAATAAGCTGGCCTCCTCTCAAGAGACAGACATTACAGGGAACCCTAATATGAATAAAGAGTGGAGATTACTTTGTTCATCTATTGGTGTGTGTATGACACCCAAAGTCTCCAGCCCAAATGTTTGACAACTACTGAAATACAGCCGCACCTGTGTTTTCCTCATTTTTCTTTTGGTTGTGTGCGGTTTTTTTAGTTTTGGTTTTTTTTTTGTTTTGTTGTGGGTTTTTTGTTGTTGTTGCTTTTTTTGCTTGTTTGTTTGAGGTTTTTTTGGTATTTCTTGGACTAAATTTTGGCAGCAAACATGTTCTGGGACATAAACTTTGTGTTAAGCGTTTGCACAACGTAAGTTGAGGTTAGACAGATGACTCCTGCTGGAATACCTGTGATGATTTCAGAGGTGATTGCTCCCCCAGGTGGAGCAAATATGAGGTCTCTTTGCCCACCTCAGGGCAAAGTAAGTCAGAGCAAGTTAAATTGTCTTCTAGTGAATATTAAATCAACCTAACAGCTGCTACACGACTGATTAAGAAGAACTCCAATCAATTCTCCTCCTTTGGATTGAGAAGTGTTCCTCTCCAGCAGGGAAGTGATAAAGTATAGTTCAACAGTTGTTTCTGCAGAGCATGTATGACCATGGTTTTATTTCTCTCTGAAGTCCCCACCCCAGGAAGTGAGTAGAAAGGTTTTGAAGACAGTCCTTGGAAGGCTGAATTTCTTGGATAAGAAATGAAAAAACCCCAAGCCCAAACCCACAGCAAGTCAGATAATAAAATGTTCAGTTTTATTTCTTCCCCAGTGGCCTGAAAAGATTATTAGAAAGATCATCAAGGTCTGTTCTGACAGCTAGTCCTAAGATCACTGGGACTTAAATGGGTTAGGAGAGAATTCCCTTAGGCATCTTGGCGACAGAGTTATTGATGACTTTGTTGCCTGATTGGATAAAGCTTGGCTGCCTCTTCTGTTGTGGGCCAGGAATAGTCAGCACACATGCTGGAAGAGAAGAGGATTAATAACAATTAATGTGTTTATTTTACCTTACTGACATGTTAATATGTATTGATTAGAACTTTGCTTTTATAAGAAATATTAATCTTTTTTCTGTCACTCACGACAGTATTGTCTCCTGCCTAGTGATGAGCCATATCCCCTGTTTCCTTCCAGTCCCCCTTCCTCCCCTTGTCCTGGTATTCCTCATTACACTGAGTTGGAACCTCTTGGACTACACTGAAGTTTCTGTCTGGCTTGCACCCAGGGAACTTTCTCCTCATGGAAACCACCTTGGAGAGGACACCAATGTTTGTGAGAGCCTCCACAGAATACGGACCGGCCTTGGGCCACCACCTGGGTGCTTGTCTTAACATAAAATCATAGAATGGCTTGAGTTGAAAGGGACTTTTAAAGGTCATCTAGACCAAACCCCTCTGCAGTCAGTAGGGGCATCTTCAACTAGATCAGGTTGCTCAGAGCCCTGTTCAGCCTGACATTGAATGTGTCCAGGGATGGGGCATCCACCACCTCTCTACCCTGTTTCAGTGCCTCACCACCTTCACAGTCAAGAATATCTTCCTAATATTTAATCAAAACCTCCCCTCATTCAGTTAAAAGCCATTACCCCTTGTACTATCACTACATGGCCTTGTAAAAAGTCCTCTCCAGCTTTCTTGTAGTGCCTTTAGGTACTGGAAGGTGCTATAAGTTCTCCCTAGAGCCTTCTCTTCTCCAGGCTGAACAATCCCAACTCTTTCAGCCTGCCTTCATAGAAGAGGTGCTTCAGCCCTCTCATCATCTTCATGGCCTCCTTGGGGCTCACCCCAGCAAGTTGATGTCCTTCCTATGTCAGGGACCCCAGAGCTGGATGCAGCACTCCAGGTAGGGTCCATGAGAGCAGAGTAGAGGGGCAAAATCCCCTCCCTTGCCCTGCTGGTCACGCTGCTTTTGATGCAGCCAGGATACAGTTGGATTTCTGGGCTGCAAGTGCACTTTGCCAGCTCATGTCCAGCTTGTTTTTTGCATACTGGTGCTTGCCCTGACCCAGGTGCAGCACCTTGCACTTGGCCCTGTTGAATCTCATGAGGTCTTCATGGCCCCAGTTCTTGACCTTTTGGTCCTTTTGCTCCTCTGCCACAGCCTCCTCTTCTTCCTGTCCCAGGCCTAGGTCTGAATCTGCTGTACCTGGCCAGTCTTTTTATTTCTTGTTATTTAGATTTGCAACCCTTATTCATAAAGAATTGTTTCCTCTCTTTGTTTGAGTGTCACCTAAGGTACAATTAAGTACAAATTCTTTGTTTATCCCAGGCAGGCCCAGAATGACTCCCAGTAGCCATTCAGGGGAGTTGCCCAGTGCTCCTGCACGTTGAGAGCTTTTCTGGATTGTGTCAGTGAGGGAGATGGGTGCAGTGTCCTCAGGGAGGGCTGGACGTCTGGAGCTATCAAACTCTCCAGAGCATCTGTGGAGTGTCTGAGGAATGTGAAGCTTAGCTGAGTTTAGCTAGACCCTATGGGGAGCACAGTTCCAGTTCCTGATGCTAGCTTCCACTTTCTGCCACATTTCAAATCCCTCTTCCAAAGCAAAGGGTAAGAAGTTGGAAAGAAAGGTCCTGGAAAGTTACACGGCCAAACAGTATCCTGTTCACTGCTTTGATTCTTGGAAATGGTTATACTCTTCTTGCTAAAATTTTCTGGAAGAATCAGTCAAAATTAGATATCACATATGGACAATTTCAAATCAGACAGATGAAGTTTTGCAAGGAATAATTAGCTCAAAAGCAGGCCTTCTAGTATGAAATGTCCAGCCACTTTCCTAATAGGCAGCACTACTAAATTTGCTATGACTAATCCTTGGTATTGATTTTGTTGCCTGATTGTAGAAAGACACTTTGTCTGACTCCGGTAATCAGATTTAGTTAACTAGAATAAATGGCTATGCCATTTGTCAGGACCACTGCTTACTTGCCTGTTTTCTTGTTTTGTGCACAGCTTCTCTTATGCTGCCCCAAGGACCATTAGACTATAGAATAAAGTTCCCAC
Source organism: Atrichornis clamosus (assembly GCA_013400975.1). Classification (NCBI taxonomy): domain Eukaryota; kingdom Metazoa; phylum Chordata; class Aves; order Passeriformes; family Menuridae; genus Atrichornis; species Atrichornis clamosus. Next base: position 193,066 of record WBMZ01002495.1, on the reverse strand, counting down.
AAACTGATGTGGTCTTTTTATATCTGAAGTTGTGCCTTTGCAGTAGCTAAGCCAAGTGTTTAAGTGACCATATTGCATGATTTTCAAGACTTCCAATGGGAACAGCTTGCAAAGATATATTTACTGTTATGCAATAAATACATAAATATACTGCCTCTGTCCAACTAGGGTATTTTAGCCATGGTGCTTCTACTGCTGAGGGTCACACAGTACTAGACCCTGATTTTAAGAAGGCAAACTGTCTTCAGTGGGTGTTTGCAGTTACTTAGTGAGTCCAAGACTATGGAGATAAACTTCAGAACAAATGAGTTGGAGGGGCTTAGGTTTTGTAACTTGGTCACACTGCATCTTAAGTCATTTGGTGCCTGGACATGCCTCTGTTCTGATGCTGGGTTTAAGAGCTGTCTGTTAAAGGGCATTTTAAAGCAGCAACAGCACAGATTTTATGCTATTCCTGATTGTCCTGTTTTTTCAGTTCTGAAGGCAGTGAGCTAAATTTGTTTCTGAGTATTGTCAGTAAGGCTGCATTAAAAGGCTCTTAGTGTAGGGGCAGAGATGGAAGAAGGTCTTTCTCTCTCTGCTTCTCTACAGGGAGGAGATTCAATCAAGGCATTATTTTGATGTATCTGGAAAATGGGAAACTTCCTGTGTTGCTCACAAAGGGTGATGCTGATTAGGAGAGAATTGGTACATAGAGTGCTCAGCTGGAACAGGAACAAAGGAGAGGTGATGAGCCTGGGATGTGTCTCCACAGTGAACATTGCTGTTCAAGGTCATACAATGACTTCTCCTGCCCCAGCTCTTCACTCCAGTGTAATCTTTAACCTCAACTCCTCCTCCTCCTCCTCTTCCAGAGACCCACAGGAATCCTGCTCTGTATTAAGGCAGGGCTGGGAACCAGGAGAGCTGCCTATAGGGGCAGGTGGTGGAAGCACAGCTCTCCTTCTGCCCTTCTGCTCTGCTGCTGAGTGCTAGGAGTTGCTTGGAGTCAGGAAACCAGAGGCTCTGGGCCAGGTTGTGCAAAAGGTAGCTGGGCTGGGCTGTGTGCTGTGATGCAAGGCAGGGTGTAAATGCCTCTGTTCTGAACACTCTGCATTTCATTTGGACCTGCATGCCTGAACAAGCTGGGGCTGTTGGTATTGTGTTTGTGTAACACCACAATACAGTCACAAGGCAGAGTGCCTGCAGCAGGCTGGACCTGTTTCTGACCCCATCCTCTGTGAGTCCTTCAAAGCCTAAGATGTGCTGGGAGGTGCACTAAGTGTTCTTACAAAAACCCGGGTAAGATGCGCTCAAGTAATGTTTCCCCTTTGCTGAGGTGCATTTTATTAACAAAAGCAGAGCACATGAGATTATTCTGGTCTCAGCCTTAGTGGTGGGGCTAACAGGTCTTTTGGTTCTGTCCATGTGGACCTCAGACAAACCACATATCCAGCTTTCCTTAATGAAGATTATTTTTAAAAAGTTGTTGGATGCCAAAAGCCTGACCTCACAGCTTTCTGCATCAATCAATGGGATAATTAGTGACTGGCCATGCAAAACAAAGCAAAGACCAGAACTAGCAGCACGATCTGAGGAAAGGGATGCTTTATGGGGCGCTCATGGAAACTGAGGTTAGTTTCCAACACCCTGTGGTGTGCTAAGAATCTGTAGCATACAGAGAGATACTTGGATGTTTCTGAGGTGCAATCTAGCCTCACATACTGCTGGCTTCTCCTGGGCCCTGTAGATCCACAGGGAAGTTTGGAGGGCGTGATTGGTAGCGGCTATGGTGTGGTGGTTGTAGTACAGCAAGAGAAGCACCTTTCCAGGCTGAAGAAAACTCTCCACTGGCTTGCAAAGCTAACTACTGCATATGCTACCATAGTTCTTCTTGCTCAGAGACAGTCCAAGAGAAGAGCTGTAGCAGGCTTCAGACAGGCTGTGCCCAGTTGGACTGATCCTCAACCTGGAAAATCAGAGCTGTCTAGAAGAACACAAAGAGGGGAAGACTCCTTCTCATCACAGCTCCCATGGGATTTGAGCTTTCTTTGCACAGAGTTGTCAGCCCTGGTGCCTTTGGTGCTCAGGTTTAGTTTGACCTCTGGCATGAGGCACTGTCCCACAGGCTCTGAGCAGAGGTGGGTTGGTGAGAGTGGCAGGATCCGCAGCAGTCCCAGAGGAAGCAAGGTAATCAGGCAGAACCAGAATCCATCTGGCAACAGCAGAGACACTGCTGCAATGTGAGCTTGAGGTTCACACAGGAGGCAGGGCCAGGCAGGACTGGGGATGTGCCAGTGACCAGGATGCTGAGTGGTAAGGGATGCCACAGGGGACAGGGACCTGTGCTGTTAGGCCAGGCAGGGCCAGGGAAGCTCCTGGTTTACATGGTTCAAATCTTAACATTTATCTTTCCCTAAAGGAGTTTTACAGTGCACCGGTTTGTAACAAATATTTTATTTTGCTTGGATGCTGATAAGGTGAAATATGAATCAATACACACTTAAAAAGTAGGTTTTCTGAAACTGCAGTACTATCATGAAGTCCAGTATGAAATATAAAGGCTGATGAAATGACATCATTCTGAAAATAGTACCAAAACATCTTGACAACCCAATTAATTTCCTCAAACTAAGGTCACCCTTTAAAATTTTTTTGACATAGAATATTTGATTTGATAAGGAATGAGGAACAAAATGAGCTGGAAGCAGTGTTGAACACAGCATCTTGTATTTCTCATCGTCTATAAATGACATTCTCAAGACCTTGGTGTATGCACTTATTTCAGTGTGAAGACCCAGGAAACAATCCTGGAATAGTTCAAGTGTGGTGGAGAGGATTGCATGAGCAAATTCCTGTAACCCTGGCAACACCCTGTCTTGAAAACCTCCAGCTTCTTCCTTTGTGTGTCTTGTTTCTCTTAAATCTAGCAACTAGGTCAAACCCTCCAGCTGTCTTACGTGTGAAGCTAAATGCTTCAGGTGATTATAGAGGTACTGGTAAGAATGGCAACGAGAAGGGCTTTTTGTGCTAGTTTTAGCTAAGCACATGTGCTACTGTACTGTGTGATTCACAATTATTTCACACACGTCTTTGGCTGGTTTTTTTTCCCCTAGAGTTTGTATCTGTGCTTTCTTGGGTGAATGCATTTGAGTAGATTAATATTTGAGTACTTCTCCAAGTTAAAAACATTTTAGGATTTGCAATATGAATGAGGAATCTACCTTCTCAGATGTAGGATGAAGAACCATGGAAATAACAGGGAGGCACAGTTTTCCTGGATTTTCTCTGTATATTTCTCTGTATGGAGAAACTGGCATTCTTTAGACTGATCAGATAAAAATGAAAGAGCAGATCAACAACAACAACAACAACAACAACAAAAGGACAATTTGAAAATCAAGAAGATAGTGACTGCAGAAAAATGGCACTCATTTAGGCTTTGTATTGTGCTTTAAAGCAAATAAGTTCAGAATAGATGCCCAAATAGACATATTACATTACAGAAAGATAGCCTTGCAAATAATTAAACATTATTGTGTTTTCAGCTGAACACGGTGATTCTTAACTTGATGATAAAACATACCAATTCCTATAACCAAATTTGAATTCAAAATGCTGAATGCAGTCTAACTAGAAACTTAGGCAATATTCATCCCATAATTCTAAAAGAATAATTAAAGGCAAGGAACTAGATTTGCCATCTCCTGACAGTAGATTGTGTCAGTCTACCCTAATACTTATCCCTCATGATTCAATTAATTTTTGATAAAAGGGGAGTGAAATAGCTCTGATCTGCTTGGACTTAAGTAAAACATTTCCTCACTGGAAATGATTAATCAGGCTGGAGTTTTGTGTGTTAATTAGTGTATTACAGCTAAGGATATCTCTGATAAGCAGATTGCAAGATGCTTGTAGTGGAGGGGAACTAATCAATAGGAGGAAAAAGAAGAACTGAATTCCTTGGGCCCTCGATGTGGTACTCAGGAATAACTTAAGAGTTTGCCAGAAAAAGTAGTAACACGCTGATGAGTTCTTGGTGGTTACAGCTGGGAGGTAGGAACAATACAGGAACAAAAGGATGACCTTGAATCTTGACATAATCAAGAAATGATGACATTGTAGAAGTCAAAATTACAAGGTTGCTAAGTAGCTAAAATTCCTGCGGTAAGCTGGAGTTCATCAGCTGGAAACAAAGGAGGAAAGAACAAGACTTTGTTATTCTAAGCAGCAGGGTGAGCAGGTTGACACTCAACTATGGGCAGGCCAGCAAGGGGCCTGTGGCTGGATCAGGCAGAGCACTTTCAGCAGACACTGGAAAAGGCTTATTTACCCTCTGTGAACCACTGGTAAGGGCCCACTCAAAACACAGCACGTGGTTGTGATAATCTGTCCTTTCTGAAGAGGAGTAAGAACTAGCGTAAGAAGGAGCAGAGAATCAGAAGAAAGGAAAACCCCTTTTCTGGCAGCTAACCAAAGGACCTCACTGCATTTAACTGACCTAAATGCTGATACAAGAACAACTGGAAATGAACAAGGACAAGAATAATTTCCAAGTCGAAATGAGTCCAATGTTCCTAACCAGTAGCTAATTATTGATATGAGTAAAAAATAAACTTAGATATTTATCTCTTTATGGAAAAATATGTGACACATGGCTAACAGACATTACAGAAAACTAGATCTGATGATCCGAGAAGGTCTTTCCTCTCTTAATCAATCTCCTCACATGATCTTATCCTCAGGAAAAGGAGAAGAATTTGGGCAAAAATCCACCAGGTTCTCTTGTCTTTCAAGTGGGCATGAAATGGGAAAAAGGGACATAGCTAATATCTGTTGGAATATTGATCTAATCAGATATCCAGTAGAGTGCTTTATTCTGAAAAACTTTCCTATTAGAATAAACCAGAACTGTTTGTTCAAAATACAGGTTCTCAGTATTGAGTAGTAAGAGGTGAAGAAATGTTCATACTTATTTAATCACCATTAGCAATATATTTACTAATACTCATCTAAAAACAGAACTTGTAAAACATGGAAAGGGCTGTACAGCCCTATAACACAGGTGTGTTATAATGTAAAGACACGTGCAGAGGAATTCGATTACAGAATAGGAACAGGTTGTATAAGAATGCAGCAATTATTTAGATAATTTCAACTATGAGTGCTAGATAAAGGGAGAGTCTATAAATGTCCACTTGTTGAGTCCCTTCTTAGACATCTTATACTCTATACCAAATACAGGATATCCAAAGTAGAGCAAACAGGATTGAGAAGGCCAAATAATAAGATGGATGATGATGCTAACAGAAATGTTTGTCTACTGCAAAAGGTCTGCTGAAAAAGAAGTGCTGCAGGAGAAGGATATGAGGTTTGCATTTGACAAAATTATCCCTGAAATCCAGCTTTTTTATGAATCTGCTGCTTGTATTTTAAAAGGCTTCTCATGAATAGCTGTATAGTTGGCAAAGTGAGATACTGGTATGATGAAAGGAAAGGACACTTAATTTATTGAGATTTAAAAGTAAATCTCAATATTGAGATTTATTGATCTCAGTATTGAGATTTTAAAGCAAACTTCTCTTCACTGCCTGCTCTTGCTGCAAAGACTCAGATGAGATTCAGTTTTGAGAGACTCTGCTTTTAGGCCTTTTTTCCCCACACATTTGGAAACAAAACCAAAAGCTGCCTTATATAACTGTACATAAGAACTTAAAGAACTGTCCATTTGTATTTATTTCTTGCTCCTTTAACTAGAAAATATTGGTAAATCACTGATGCAAATATTTAATTCCTTTGTATCTATGTAATGTCTTCCACTTGACTATCAGGGTGTCATTATGGTAAAGGCTTTTCTTTTACAAGAAACAACAAAAGCATTGATGTTACTTCTGGGAATGATGATAAAATTGTTCACTTGTAGGGGGTCATGTGTGCTGGTAATTACTTTTATATTTAGAATTGGAAATGACAGTCTGAAACCAGAATATCTCATTAGTGGTAATGCATTTTAATTTCTGACAAGTGAAGTATTCCCAAGGAAATGACAGATGTTGTTAGAACTATAGTGAATTACATATAGCTTAAGATACTTCAAAAAGTGTCAAAACATTATAATAATTCCTTAATTGCCTAGAGTGAGAACAGTGTGAACCACTTTTTGCTAATATCTCAAATTTTACTAAGTGAAAAAAAATTGAAGGCTCTGGGAGCCTGTATATGAACATGTAGGAATAATGCATTGCCTATTCTAGGTGGCTGAAATGAAGTTGACCAGACTGGCAAGAGGGAAGCTGGATCTGCAGAAAAAGGCTGGATGAGAAGAACTTTTTTTGATGGCACCTCTAGTCACGTTTTCTGTAAAACCCTTTGAACCTGTCAGGTTATAACCTGAAACGGCCCTCAGGCTCTCTGCTTTTATTCAGATGTGGAGCAATGAGTAAACAGTTTTCAGGACAAAACCTCTGCATGAAATTGACTGCCAAAATATTTAGTCAACAGCAAGGTGATATTTGATGCTCAGGGCAATGGTGTAGCCCATTTCTGGAGAGCCTTTCACTGACCACACTGCTTGCTGGCAGGGTGGCTGTCTCATCTGGTCCTCTTGCTTCCTCATCCATGCTGCATTTTACCCCATTTCTCCTTCCCTTCAGGGAGTTTGGAGTGTTATATCCCTGCATAAGGCACTTTGAGTACTTTTTCTCAAGAACTAGGAGACATATGCCATAGCTTGCCATGCCTGTAACCACCAGTGGCCTTTTGGGAAACAGGTTGTGGATGCCAACTCCGGATTTGAGAGACAAGTGTCTCTGAGGGCCTCAGCAGTGATGATAGCCGAATACTTCTTTCCACCACCAAGACCATGGCACAAGTGTTGTGTCACCCCATGCTTGAACCATCATACACATGATATTTTTGCTCCTGCCTCACTTCAGAAAGTTAATTGTACTATGTTTCCCCAGTCCTGGTAGCAATGGCTTGTCCTGAAAGAGATGGAGTAAGGTGAAGCACACCTATAGAGCTGAGGAGTAAGCACTCTCCACTTTATATATCTTTATTGCCAGAATATATATCTTTATTGCCAGAAAGGCTCCTAAGAGTAAAAAGCAGAGAGCAGGTCAAATGTCTATGAAATGCATTAACCAAACTCTTCAAAAAAATGAAGGGGGAGTTGTTGCTTTTGTGTCTGCATTCAAAACACACATTCAGAAATGCACTTGAAACTCTTGAAATTACCTAGAACCCTCTGAGGGTGCTGTGAAAGACATTTGGTGAAGGCAGTGCACAGAGAGAGATCAAACTCCTCACAACAACAGAGAGGGGAAAGGAGCTCTTGAGAGTGTTTGAGGCAGAGTCCTGTTTCTATTTCAAGTGCTGTTTTGTCAATATGTTTTTGATGCTGTTGTGCTGGGAAGTGCTTGCACAGAGCAGGATCCCTGCACGCTGGGTGCTGACTGAAGATCATCCTGCCCCCCACTGGAAAATATAATAAGCTGACAAGTTTCCCTGGGTAGACACAGATGGAAGGACAGGGTGGTAGACAGCAATTGAAGAAACAGTAGGTGCCTTTTCCATGTCGAATTTTCAACAGCCACGCAGCAAAGGGCAACTTGCAGAAGAGAGTGAAGTAGGCAGTGGATGAAGACGCTGAAGAGAGTTTTTGTAGAAATAATTATGTGCCAAAGCACCTAGAAGTGCTTCAAAAACTCCAACAAAACTGTGTTGCCTGGCTTCTGTGGAGTGACAGACAACGAAATATTTAGTAGTGTTAGCTCAGGTATGGCAGAAAACAGGGAGAAAGCAGCCTGGCTCCTGGGATCTGGGGCTCCAAAGCCATCAGGCAGGTGCTGTACAAAAACTCTTGGATTTCCCTGATATGTAACACCGTAGAAAAATTGTTCCTGCTTAAAATCCAATAAAAATTTTAAAGGCTACAATTACACCCCACAGTCCCTCTCAGCCTTTTGCATTCAGGTATCTGTTTTTCTAGGCAAATAATCAGTTAGGGAATACATGTATACTTCAAACAGGATTCAGTCTCTAGGTATGATCAATGACAGAAACACACAGGAGGAATAAGCCATTCCCTGTCATTGCTCCCTGAATACTACCAGTATTTGGGAAGCTCTCAGTAGTGGCACGAAAGTATTTTCTCCAGTAAGAAAAGACTATTGCAAACCAGGAAGAAAGTGGCAAATCCAGCAAGCTGACAGACTTGGGGTGTGTGTGTGTTTGTGAGTGTGTAGGCAAAATGCAATCAGTGCTCAAGGAAAAGACAATACCTTAACCTTGCGGCAATATTCTGAGGGCTGTAGAGCGCTTGGTATTTAATTATGCTTTTCCTGCACAAATGCTTTAACCCCATATAATCAAATAAACTCTTTAATTTTTTCTTAAGATGTCTAGCCACTCTACCAACAGTGTCATTTACCATCAAATATACCATTGCAGATGGAGCAGAAACTATTTTTCAACAGCAGATCATGGACAATTGTAAGATCATTTTCTGGCCATGCACCCCTGCTTCTCTTCCTGACCTGCAGACCAGCTTCCTTCTCCTCCCTACATTTATTTGCTCTCTAAAAGCTAGAGCAACTGTTTATTTGGAAGTAGTTTATGGTTTATTTTAATGTGGTTTGGCGAGTTAGCAGGGTTGGTGCCACGTGCCGGCCGCTCTGAAGGCAGATTGACAGCTGTCACTGGGTGAGTCTGTGATCCACTGCTCTGCAGGAATACTCAGTCTAATGTGTAATGTCTGTCTCTTGTGCAATACACCACAAACTTTCACCTTCTAGGACAGGAGCTACCACAGGCGCAGGTGGGCAAGGTCACAGAAGGACTTTCAATGACCCTGCTTTCTTGCTGGATCTTGTGCTGGCACTTAATCCATTCCCAAGGTGCTGTGCCCTGGCTGCTGCCCCTCATGTGTGCAGCTTTGACATTCACCTTCTGGAAACCTACACTATAAAAAGCCCCTTTTCCTCCCTGTTCACAACAAGCAAATACAAAAGATATTGTGGATAAAGAGTAAAATTTAAGAAAAATGTACCCTCCCACTGCTGCAGGCAACAGCATCACACAGTCCTTTTAGAAACACACCAGGCTCCAGCTTAAGGATGCCATATTTTGTTGTCCCCACAGCTCTAATAAGAAGGTTGTTTTAAAACCTCATTTCTTTGATGTTTTGAAGCCATTATCAGACACTGATCCCATGGTTACATGCCATCAAGGATGTGATGATCTATATATATCCTGTGGTCATTTCATTCTCAAGTGTATACTGTGAAAGTCTTTTCATTCTGTGATTGCCCCCAGCTCAGACTCCTTCTGTCATCAATTATTTGAGCTGTAAGCTTGTTAGAGGACAGACTATTGTTGCGTACCTCAAGAATTGAATGAATAACGTGTTGCACTAGTAAAGACTCAACATGGACTACTAAAGGCCAAGCAAAATAAAATAAAATTATTAAGTAGCACAACTGGTGAATTAAAAGGAAACAAATCAGTGACTAAATCTTAATAAAAACATGGTCACGTGTTTACATAAAAAACACCTCAACAGAAGAGAGAGAAAATAAGGTGTATCAGATAGGGAGGCTGTCAGAATAGTCACAGAAAGACTTTAAAAAAAGAGTAAACATAAAAATGATTGTGTTAGACTTACCTTGGCTGTCTGCTGGGTGGCTGTCAATGCCCTCCATTAACAGGATGGGGGAGAAAATGTGAAGAAAACTCATGGGCTGAGTAAAGGGCAGGAAGATCACTTATTAATTGTTGTCATGGGCAAAACAGACTCTACTTGAGGAAATTAATTTACTGACAATTAATTGTAGCAGACTAAGATAGTGAGAAATAAAATAAAACTAAACCTACTTTCTCTCCCCCACCTCCCCTTCTTCCCAGACTCAACTTCACTCCTCACTCTTCTACTCTCTGAGTGGGTCAGGTGGAAGGGGAATGGGAATTACATCAGAGACAATGCGTGATGAACTGATGCTCTTCTCTGGTTCCAGTGGGAAATCTCTGCCATGACTTACAGGCCTTCAACCTCTCAAACATGAGTCATTTCCACGGGGTGCAGTAGTTCAGGAACAGACTGCTCCAGCGTGGGTCACCTGTGGCCAGCATACACTCACAGGTCCTGTAAGGAAATGGGCTCCTGCATGGGCTCCTCTCCAAGAGCTGGAGCTCCTGCCAGGAAGCTTCTCCAGTGTGGGCTCTCCACAGGCTGCAGCTTCCTTCAGGGCACATCCACCTGTGCTGGCATGGGGTCTTCTGGAGGCTGCAGGTGGATCTCTGCACCCCCGTGGCCTCCATGGGCTGCAGGGGCACAGCTGCCTCTCCATGGCCTTCACCACGGGCTGCAGAGGAATCTCGGCTCCGGCACCTGGAGCACCTCCTCACCTCCTTCTGCACTGACCTTGGTGTCTGCAGAGTTGTTCTTCTCCCATTTTCCCACTCTTCTCTCCCAGATGCTGTGCAGCACTTTTTACCCCTTCTTAACTATGTTATCACAGAGGTGCTGCTACCAATGTCACCGACAGCCTCAGCTTTGGCCAGCAGCAGATCCGCCTTGGAATCATCTGGAACTGGCTCTACCCAACATGGGAGCAGCTTCTGGTATCTTCTCACAGGATCCATCCCTGCAGTACATGTAAACCCCATACAATGAAACAGGAGAATAATTTGAAACAGGTAGTAAGATAGGCTTTGGATGATGTTTTTCCCACCTAGGGATTTAATTTAGAAAACACTATTTTTTACAGTCACTAGGAACCCGTACCTGTAGTCAACTGTCAGATTATATGGATTTGAAAGAAACAAGCTGTCTGTACACATGTGTTGGCTATAATAAACCATACACTCCTGTGCAACAGAAAGGAGAGCTGGCCCAGGGATTTTCTAGTGTTCAACCTTCCCACTAGCCCTTTTAGAAATACCACATACTCATAGCAATTACTCCATCTACACAAACTTTATTTTATTTTTTCAAATTATATTTAAAAACTTGGTTTTACACTTTTATTAGCATATCCATTACAGCAAATAGTATTTCCTGGATCAAGATTCTCTAGTATGGTCATATTTGTTGAAGGGTTTGGGAAAATATATCACAGGCATGCAATTTATGAAAGGAATGAATGAAAAGCCAGAAAGAAATTAAACAGTAACATTGAATAGCTGCATCCTGCAGGCTTCAAGAGATGGAAAGCATGGCATACATGAATACTAAAGCATTCATCAAGACTTTCAGTTATGAGAACCAGACATGGTAAAAGCTGGGACACAGCTGGGAGTGAGGGAAACTCATGAAATAACTGATTCTTGTGATTGCTTCAGAACTTTCTTCATCAGGACTTACAAGGTTAAATAAAGTAAAATTTAAAAATGTTTTGGAAAAAAAAAAAAAGAAACACACTGATAACCAACTGAAGCTGTAAAGTTGAGAAATGGCAGTTGAATCTCTATCCTGTATGTGCAGCAGGGCAGCAAGGGTGAATTAACCCAATTACCTGTTTCCATTACTGCATCCAGTAGTAGAGAGAATAAAATAATATGCATTATAAACACTTCACATTCAATGTTATTTTGTATAGGAGGCTCTACAATCACAATTCCCCTCCTTCCAAATGCAAAATAAAGGACTTCACAAAGAGCAATAAGGGACAAAATGTCACTCACCTTTGGGATTTTTGGACTGTTTATTAGCAGTGAGTCATCTAGCCAATATTTTGTAAATGGAACCAAAATAGCTTAGAATGCTTCCTCAGTCTTTGAGGAAGCCTCTACACAGTCTTTTGAAAGTAGGAATAGAGACTGAAAAATTATATTTAGAAACAATTATTTTGTACATTTTAAAATGTGCTGAGGCTCTTTGATTTTAACATCACTGGAGCAGTAGTTGTTTGCTCCATCTCCATGCATGAGGAGAGAGGAGTCTCTGCAGCCTCCAGCTACCAGGCTGCCCTGTGAACATGGCCACACGTAGGGAGCTCTGCTGAGACTGGCTCTTTCAGCACACAAAAAAATCCATCTCTAACAATGTACCTGCTGACAGTGTCTTGTGCTGATGTTGGTCCCTCCTTTTACCCATTGAGTCGGAACTCATATGAAAACTTACATAATGCTTGGTTTTAGAGAGTAGAAGGCTGCTCCTCTTGTGTTTGTCCATTGAAGAGAAACACCTGTATCAAAGGCTTGGCCCTCCAAAGTCAGATGAGTGCACCTAGAGTTGTATGTAGAGGCCAAACCCACATGGTGACACTGTTACCAGCCAGTCTTGGGAATCAGCAGGGTGACAATAATGAGAGTGTAGCTCTTTAGTAGCCTGGTTTCTGAAGAAACTAAGCTCAACCTCTTTTGCTGCAGACGTATGTCCACCATCAGCTCCCTTCTCAATAACTTTCAAACTTGCTGTTCAGTTTTGATCAGGTTTGACAGAATCCTGAAGGCCTCAAAGACACTTCATTTCCACTCATTTTCTAACTCCAACTTGAGCTCAAATTGTATCTGTTTCCAGAGGATCCATGTGAAGACCCAAGGGATACTCTGTCTGTCTTCAAGACCTCTAGTGAGTTGTGTTTCAGAGCTGACTTTTAGCTGCACAAGGCACAGGGTCAAGAGAAGAGCCCTCTCCTCTGTCAAAGGTTGTCTCCTAAAAAAATTATCTGGTATTTACTACTACTACTAATAAAAAACTCCCAACTGGCTAATAGCAGTTTTTCCTCAAAATTGTTATTATTTCTTTCTCCTTACAGTGAGTGTTCTGTCATGTTTACTGACATGGTGAGTTTCATGCTGCAACCTTCCTGCAATTCAGCTGCCCACAAGACAGAAATTCATTGCAAAAAAGGGCTCTGCTACTTCTGGAACTAATTCTTGAATTTTTTTTTTTGTCAAAGTAATACTTTCTCTACAGCTGTTAGCAAGAACAATTTTAGTGTGTACTAGACATCACAGCTCTTATTCTCACCACCACTGTTTTATCTGATGGGAAATTTGTCCACTGCAACCCAGCAGAAATGTCCCCTTCTCACTTTTCTATGGCACAATTTGCTTATGAAAGGGAAAAACAAACAAACAAACAAAAAAACCCCAAACCCAAACTTGACAGCAGAATTCACTGCTATAATTTAGGGAGGTTTCAGCAAAACTAATGAGGTGCCATTACCAAGGGAACACGGGCTGAGTTCTGCATAATTACAACTATTTGTATAACCATCAGATCCAATGTATTATTTCCACAGGCTTGAAGCAAGAACGAGGCTCCTTTGAGCTGGTGCACATGCATAATACATTTTGGTGTCCAAGCACAGCCCGGTAGGAAATGAATAGGGACCAGTCCAAAGTCACAGCACAGCTGCCTGTTGGTTTTCTCGAGAGCGAGGCGTGAAAATAAACCAGGATGTGAACTAATAGGCTGTTCATTTTATTATAATATCCCGTTGTTATTCATTGATGACAGCTGTGTGGCAAGTTGTGTGACACCCACTGCTGGAATAAAATAGCTCCAAGTGAATTGAATCTAGAGGATCCTAAAATGAGGCAGATACCACACAGAAAGAAAAATCACATCCCTGTCTGCTCCTACAAGGGGAGTGAGTTTCCTGCTCCGCTGTTGACAGTATCAGTGCCCGTTCCTGTGTAATGCCAGTTCCCTGTTGCTGGTGGAAGAGCTCACCAAGCAACCTTCAATCCTGTACCAGCAGTCCTGGCTAACTGGGGAGGTGCCAGTTGACTGGAGCTTGGCAAAAGTGAGACCTAGGAGGGCCAGAAGGAGGATCCAGGGGACGAGAGTCCTGTCAGCCTGACCTTGGTGCCAGGGAAGGTCATGGAGCACAACACCTTGAGTGCCACCACAGAGCAACCAGGGCATCAGGCTGAGCCAGCATGGGTTTAGGAAAGGCAGGTCCTGCTAGACCAACCTGATAAATTAATTGGTATGATGTGTCAGGAGCTGACACTAATGAACATATTTTGAAGACTTAGGAATTAAGTAGATTTCTGTATTTATTTAGAACAAATTATGTGTATTAATATATTTACTTTTCATTTGTCAAAAGAAATGAAAAAGAAAAAAGCATTTGATAGAGAAAATATTCATTCCCCCCAATGGGTTGTTGGACTTGGCAAACCTGAATAATATGAGTTATTACACATGGATTCACACCTGTAAAATATCTGTATCTGGTGTTTATGTAATTGATGTTTCTGTCCATATTAATATTCTATGTGGTCCCTCAATAATCTTCATAGAAAATTAGAATATTTGAAAAGCATTTTTGAACCAATTTTTCTAAGAAAGACAAACTGTAACTACAGAATTCTGGAGGATACGTTTTAAAACTACAGGGAAAATAAAATTCAACAAAAACTACCTTAAAGCATGCAAAATTTAATAGAGTGCAAAAAAAATATCTTCCCTCGGTTCCTTTTACCTTCTTTCCAGTGAAAGACCTTCAGACTTTTCCAGAGCATGGCTGTTTTATCAAGATGATACCTGTGATCATTCTGATTTTTCATGTATGGAAAATAAGTTAGGAAACACTTTTGCTCTCAGGTGTTCTTGTTCCTGCACTTCTCCCTCTCCTGGGACACAGCGCTGTGCCAGCGCTCTCTCCACACCCCAGAGCGTGGACAGTCCTTTCTCACAGACTGCTCTTCTTTCTCCCCACAAGTTTGTCAATGTTTAAAGCAACACTCTTTCTCCTATTGCCAAGTCTTTATAAACAGCTAAATGATTTTTCTGACTCAGATTCCTCAGGTGGGGATTCCTGGTCATCCTTGCTGATGCAGCATCTCATTTCAGTGAGGTTGCCTCAAGCCCACCATCACCCTGCATCGCCAGTTCAGGGGCTACTCCTCCACTGTCCGCAGGCCCTGGCTCTGCTTCTCAAGCACCGTTCAGAGATTGGTTTTGGGTGTCTGTTTTTATTGCTTGAAATAGTTTGGAAACAGAAAAGAGGAGGCACTTATTCATCTGTAAGCAACAAGCAGATACTCCAGTGATTGATTGCCTCTGAACCTCAGCATGAGAGCAAGCATGATGTTGTCTTTGCCAGCTCACTGAGCTACTGCCTGGGAAAATGGGTTGTTTCAGGGGAACAGAGACTGAGGCATGATAAACAGGAAATTTAGCCTAAAGTGGGAAGCGTGGAGGAGAAAGCCTGGAAACCTGTGTCACTTTTGGCTCAAAGCTGCAAGAGGTGCAACTTCCCCTTGCTCGTCTAATGGAGGATTTGTGCCTGTGGGATTCAGGGGAGCAGGTCACAAGCCACCAGTGTGGGGTTATGCTTGCTTGGTGGGAATAGATACGGGGACAGCTACAGCTTGATGAAGGCACTATGACTTCTCACAGTGAACTCATTGGGGGAACGCCTCAGTCCCTCCAGAGTAGTCTTGGCAGGGAAGCAGCCCCCAGCACATACTGTGCCTGTGGTCCAGGTAGCTAATGGTAGTTGCAAACTGGGAGAACCTGGTCTGGTTCAGAGGGGAAATAGCACTGGGACAACCTGTACTGCTGCGGAGACACGGGCTCAGCTGGACAGGTAACATCGCTGTTTAATGTGTCTTGATCTCAGAGGCTGGTCCCATCCCACAACAGTTCTGCTCAAAATGCTTGGGGGCCCACAGCAGCCCTCCTTGGGATTACTCACATTTGCAGTCCTGCAAAGCACACAGAATCATAGACTTGTTGGTTGGAAAAGATCTCTGAGATCATCAAGTCCAATCACTAACCCAGCACTGCCACCTCCACTAAACCAAGTCCCTAAGCACCACATCCACACATCTTTTAAATACCTCCAGGGATGGGAACTCAAGAATTTGTCTGGGCAGGCTGTTCCAATTTTGAAAGAAGTCCAATAATTTTATATTAAAACTAATCTTCAGATTTCACAGCTAATATGGGAATGATTCCATATATTTTCTTACTGGTTATGTACTGCTTTGTTTGTCATCACTCCTGGCAGTAGCTTCTCTAGAAGTCCTGAGATTTTGAAAGGAACGAGATGAAACCTAGCAGAGCACTTGGTTGACTTCACCCAGAAAGAAAGGAAACCACACAAGAGTGAGCTCCCTCTGTTCAGCGTCTCTTTTCCACCTTGAAAAAATGTTTTCACTGTGCAGCTATGGTAGATGAACAGGCAAACTTGCAACAAGGCCATGCTTTCCCAGAGTTTTGTTTGGGAGTGATCTTTACAGGAGGCACTTAGACAACCCCCTTGCCTTGCTTTTCATGCTATATGTATTCAAATCCATAAATATGCAGCAGTGCCTTCAGTTAAAAAAGTAGTCAAGAACATCTCAGTAAGTAGAACTAGCAAAGCATCAGAGTTTATTTTCAGCATGTATTTGTGTTTGGACTTTGGAGGAATAAATAAGACATACTATTCTACTGATAAAGCTTGGAACACTGTGAACTAAAAATCAGGTTATTTATATCTGTTAAAAGGGATTTAGAGAACTATACAAATGAACTGCTTGAGCATAGGATTCATATACTTGGAAAAGAAAACTGGACATGTTTGAATCCATGGACATGCTGTATGAATTTAAAACTGTAAAGAGCAAAACTCCTTTTTTGAGCTGTAAGCTAAATACTAAATCATTCAGCACTGTGAGGACCTAGCATGTCTGCTGGGGGAAACCAAGTTTCAGTGTTGAAATGAAGTAGACCACGGAGAACTTCACCTTGTGAGCATTTATACTCTTACTGTGTTGCTGATAGGGCAGATAACAGTTGTATCAAAAACACTGCTCAGTCCTTATTTCCAGCTCAAGACAAAGTTATGATAAATTGCTTGAGGAATCAGCTAATTTCCTGATACTAAGGTTCTGCTTTGGCAGCTCACGAGGAGTTTGTGGAGCTCTGGTCAGCAGGCAGAGGGCACAGCAGCAGTGCTGATGGGTGTACTCCGGGGATGGCTGTGCTGCCATGGAGAAGGCAACTTGTTCCAAGCCACAGCCACAGTGACTCCACAGAGGTAGGTGAACTCCTGGGAGGTCTTGACAGCCTCTGACCCTCTTGAGCAGATGTGCAGGCTCAGTTTAGCTGCAAATCAAATACGGGGTCTTTTCCCTTTCGTTTTGGAATTTCTTAAATTAAGGTGCATTCTTTCAATACAGTAGCTTTTACCTGACTATTTATTAGTGTCTGCAAACTCTGTCAGGACTGAGCTCAGCTGCAGTAGGTGCTGTGCACCCTCAGGAGCCCACAGACCTGTGCCAGAGACCTCGATAGTTTGTATTTTCTTTTTGACGTTCAAGAGGCAGGAACATCACCCATTGAAAAATAAATGTGGTGTGACCCCCCAAGGTTTTCCTGGAAGATTCTTGTTGGATAGGCAGTCAGATGGGGTTTGATATCAGCTCACAAGGTGACTGTTTTCATGGCTCCCTAGTAACTAGTGCCACTAGTTAACTATATTTATATAATTATCAATAGTTACAGTAAACAGCACTCCCACATTAAAGAATTCTCAGTCGTATTTATTTATTCTGTGTTTATTTTCTTGGTGACTTTGACTTTTGTTGATTTGGTTGCATCATGCCCCATATGTACACGAATTTCATGTACATATATGAGAAGGCCAGAAAAATGGCTCTGCAGTCAATGGAGTGATGGAAGAAATTACTGGGCTTGTGCCCTCACAAAATGTAATTTCCATGTATTTTCTGGTAGTCCCAACACAGTGAAAAAATATGAGCTTCCCTGTAAAGAGGGATAAAAGTAAACTGGATTCCCATCTCGAAAATGAGAAGATGTAAGAAGAATAGAAATCACATCAGTCCTTAGGGATATTGTTCTAGTAAATTATCTAATAATGCTGGTTACCTCAACAGACACATCTGCAATTCCAGATGCCAAGATAATTAGATGGGAAACAATTTACCAGGGTTCAGCTGATAAGTCTTTATCCCTCCTACATTATTTACTAGGCTCCAAAAATTTGTACCTGTTCCATATCAATTTTTAAATCTATTCTAGATTTCTGGCTTTTGTGTCATTTTGTACAGCAAGCTCCTGTAATGTGGACTTTCTTTTTGTTTGAGAGCCTGCCTGCCCATTCTGTTCGATTTGTTAGTTCTCATTCCTGTTGCCATAGATCTTAAAAACAGATACTGGGAACGTGCCCTAATTAGAGAAACACATACTTCCTGTAGAAAGGATTGGCTTTTGAGGTGCTGAGTTTTGCTGATCGGTGATGGGTTTTGTTTTCACACAGTGAACTGGTGTGGAGGGAAGGACAGGCACTACTGCCACGTGGCCGGGCTGCACGAGCAGCTCTGCACGGCTGCTGAATCAGAATGACCATGTTTTTTCCTTAGGCATGGAGGGGAAACAGGACCTTCTTTAATCCCTCTGGGTGCTCAAGGCCAAGACTTCACACAGGACACCAGGAAGTGGGGATTAACATCTACCCATTTTCAGGTCTGGATTTTGCAGAGGGCATGTGGGGATCTGCAGAGTGCAGGCATCAGTGGCAGGGAACGTGACTGAGCATGGCTGAGCCCTGGTCTTTTTTCTGGTCATTTTTTCACTGCTGTGAGCCTCTTCAGCCTTACCCCAAACCCAGGACTTGTCCAGAGCAGTTGTACCCAGCCCAAGGTGACAGGCTCTGCTCCACTTTCTGTCTCTGTTACGTAGTGTGTTGGGTGTTGTTATCTGAGTGGGGGGGAAACCCGCTGTACTGGGTGTTGGCGAAGAGCTACTGTATCTGAAGGAACAGTAAAGATTCTTGAGGTTTTGTGATAAATCACAGGCTGAACCAGTGGTGGAAACGCATAGCAGAAATATGAAAGTTCAGTAAAATGACCTACTCTGCTGCATTTACCTCAGTGGTTAAATATCAGCTGGACCTAGGCAGCAGGTACAGTGCTAGTGACACACAAAACCTGCCTTGAGGGACCTGTCTGCACTGACTGGCAGGAGGGGAAAAAAACCCTGAAACATGACGCGAACTCTGGCAATAATAGCTGAAAAAGGGAATACTGGAGACATGGAACAGATTTTGAAGGTCCATAAATACTTAGAGATTTTTCCTTTTAAGAAAACCTATAAACACGAGACTGTGAACAGAGGAAGAGGCAGGATCTCCAGAATAACATTCTGATGGGTATTTGCTTGTGAGAATTTATCCACAGCAGCAACATCTGCAAACAAATCCTGACAGAGCAGATGAGGACAAATACTTCAGGTGGCTTTTATAATTAGTTTTTCTTTTTCTTCTTTCTTTTTTTTTTTTTTGTAACTTTGTTTCCAATTCTGTAAATAAGGTACATTACTCCTGTCTTCTGTGACAATAAATATGAATTTGCTTTTCCGTTAAGATGGGTCTAGCACTAAATGGGGTTACAAGGTGAGCTGATGCTGGGAGATCCTGTGCCTACCAGAACCGCAAATCCAGTTAAAGGCTGGGCCACAGCACTCGGGAAATGTGGGCTGGTCATGGAACACAGCAGTGTGGTGGGGGCATGTTCTTCATGCCTCAGCCAGGGACTTGAGATGTATCAAAACTAAGTCAATCTTTTGAGACACTGACTTGCCCGGGGTTTCCTCCACAGTAAACCAAAACACAAATGTCCTGCGCTATGCTCAGACCTGCAGTTAAGATGTAATTTTACACAGGCACACTGACTTCAAGACCTGAGGCAAACTCTGCTCCCTATTTAACTCACCAGGAGTACTACAACTGACTTCAGTGAGGTGGCTTTTTTTGTGCCATGCTCCCCCCACACTGTGTGCATGTCTGTAGGTGTGGAATTGATGATATGAAGGCAGTGAGCAGAGATGCATCAGGCTTTTTTGCACAGCAGCTCTGCATGTGAATTCTGATCACTTTAGCAGGGTGGTTTGTGGCTTTTCTTAGCTCTTGAGTCATGCTGGAGAGTTTTGTTCCTGCTCTTTTTGCTGCTATTTTTGTATTCTACAGATAATGTAGAAAGACAACTCATATAAAGAAAGAGAGCTCTTTTATTCACACATAAGCATAAGCAGTGAGCTTAAAGGAGAGAGTCTGTATATCTGAGTGCAGATGAGAAGAGGCTGTACTCACTACTGTCTCAGTTGCAATAATTGTTAACTACATTTGTACCCTACTTATTCAGTAAAGTGGCTTGCTAATGGGTGTATGCTTTCTATGTATGAAAACATTAGTAAATAACAACCCACTGTGGAGCTCAACACTGCCAGTATCAAAATCCATATTTCCCTTCTCAGCAACATACTTGTATCAGTGCCAGTTTTCAATTAAAAGCTGTAATTGTATACAGTGCGATTTCTGCATGCTAATAAGTTCAGTTCCAGACCTCCCAAAAAAAGAAGGACATGGAACTGTTGGAGTGAGTCCAGAGGAGGCCATGAATATGGTCACAAAGCTGGACCATCTCCCTGTTCCCTTGACAATTTACATTGATGTTTCTCAAATGGTTAGTCAGTGAGACTTCCCACTACATGTATAACGAGGATTTCCTCACCCTTGGCCTGCCTGCAGAAATTCACAGTGACTCCTTAATGAGAACAGGAGCAGAAAAGAAAAACCCCTGTGGTCTGTAACTTCCCTTTAACCCCTTTGGATGGAATTCACAAAGCTGTGGCACAGTCACTATTGCCCAGCAACATATGGCTTTCAATTGGCTTTTTTTGGGCGCCCAGTGCCCTAACTCTAAAACAAACTCTTTGTTGTCCTAAGCTGTGTCTCTCAGGGCAGATGGCGACCTTCCAAGTTAGTGATTTCCCTGGCTCACGTCTGTACTGCTCCCACTGTGAGTGCAGGTTGGTGCTGTCTGAGCTGCACAACACTTGGCCCTGGTTTCTGCTGGACCCAAGAGGATGCTCCTCTGCCCCGAAGATGCATTTACTCTTTTGTGTGTTCTTTCAGTTTCTGTGCCTAAGACAGCCGGAGGGCTGTGTTTTAGACCATCCCAGTGATGTTTCTATAGAGTGAGATAAAAGATACACGTCCTGAAGTGGGGCATCTGTTGAAGAGAACTATTCTGCTATCATCTGGACTGGGCATGGGTGAAGTCTTAGAATGGGTTAGTTGAAGCAACCAAAAATGAAAGTTACAGATGCTCAAAGATTCAGTGCGCAAAGTTCTTTCCTGACCCTTTGCATTTTTCTGCATTGACAATTCTAAAGTCTGGAGGGTCTGTCTTTTTTGTGAACTGCAGAAGTAGGTTAGGAAGGCCATTTATACATCCTTACATAGTTACATAGATGACAAGGAAGCTGGTAGAAGCATAATTGAAGACCGAAGTCTCAGTTTTACACTCAGTTCTTTCAGTAAAACATCCATGGAAATCTGTTTTGGGGTTGGATAACACTCTTTGATATAATGAACAATATTTAGAACTTATGGAATGAGTCATGCAACAAAAAAGTACTTAGGCAGAGAATAACACATATGTGAATATATAGATTAAGTTAATAGTGAACTCATTTATTATTGGACAAGGGCAGGAAATCATACTTCTTATAGCTGCTGACCTTCAGGAAGCATAAACCTTCAGGACATGAGGCAGTAGAAATCTGTCTGGTCTGCAAAAGCACAAGGATTTCTGAGATGAAAGAAGTAAACAGATGCTCACTTGTATCTTGGAAGATTATTTTTTTTATCCAGCTCTGTAAGCAGACGTAGAGAGATTGATTGAGTTACCTGAGCATGGTGTCACTTTTGCTGCTTTTGACGGCTGAGACATCTGTGTGGGACTGGAGAATATACAGCCATGGGAGGGCTGTGCCCTGTGGAGCAGCTTCTGTGAGCTGGGGACATCTGTAGGACGGTTCAAATGACAGCAGGTGCCTCTGTGTTGGTGACTGAATGGTGTACACTGTGTCAAAGGAGGTCCTTTCTGAAAAAAATTAGCAACCACACAATAGGTTTCTATTTCATTCTGGTGTTTGAGCTTTTCCCAGCTGAACCTTTCAATCCCCTTGAAAGGGGAACCGGAGCATGCCAAAAGCTGGAAAGCAGCATTAATAAGATAGATAACTTGAAGTTGTCACCTCTGAAAGAATGCTGAACAAAATTCCTTTGTTTGTCTTAAGCAGAGAGGATAGAGGTGGGGAAGATCAAATCAGATGTCTAATAAACCTTTCTAAAGATGAGGAAAAGCACAACTCTTAATTGCTTTTCATGTCCAGTTGTTTTCCACAGATGGCAAGAAGTGTTCAGTTGTATGTTTCACTTTGGGAAAAATAAATTGACTCTATAGATATATATGGGAAGCTTTTGAATACTCCTCATCAGAAAATTTGAAGAAGAGACTGCACCCTGATGTGACAGTGTTGTTTCTCCATCAGTGTGGGGTAGGGACTGGATGGCCTCTTGAATTTCTCTTTTGCAGATGATTTCCTCCCCAGTTGATCACAGCAGTATTCACAAGGACTTTGCCAAGAGAGCAGCCTAATCCAGTACAACAGCAAAGCAAAATAGGAAAAACAAATTGAAGACAGTGGTTCTCTGAGGAAAAAGCAAACGAAAAACAAGCAGCGAGGACTGTAAATAGACCCCGTGCAATCTTGAACAGTTTTGACTTGTTTTACTGTAAAAAATGTATAATAAGCAATTTTAAATGCTGTCCTTCCAGAGGAGAGGTAAGGGATTGCACACACAGGGTTGTGCATGTGCTGCTGTGCTCAACGCCTTAGAGAACACTCTAATTCTCTTTGATACAATATCACGTTTTGCAAGCGTTAATATGTCATTTCAGCTGTTGGAGAAGATGGCTTTCTTGCTGGCTTTTTATGTGGAGCTGAATGGCTCATTACAGCATGGGCTATGAATTTCTGTGCAGATACTTTTGAAAAATTTCATACCAGTTATTAAGAGTGGGAGAATCAATTTAGGTTGACATCTGTGTCTAAAGAAAAATGCTCATCTTATATGAGTAGAGTTCAATAGTGATACAGAGTTCCATGAATGCTAATATAATACTCTGCCTGAACACAAATTGGGATCTGGTATTTATTAGGTAATAAAGCCTGAAAATGGATTTCAAATGGGGAAAAAAAAACAATTGGGCAAAAGAATTCTTTGTATTTGAATGCATTATTCTTCTTACAATACTAGCTTCTAAAGGTCACATTTGTTGCTGTAGATGAAAAGGAATTGCTGAATCTAATATATAATTTCAATGTATATATATATATATAT